>CM046448.1:94877322-95089822 GCA_025506515.1 Flaveria trinervia | reverse complement strand
AAAGATGTCTTCAAGACCAAGTCTTGGAATGCAAGTTAAACCATGTAATGCACCTAAAGGCAAGCAAGCTAACGACATGAGAATAGCATACTAAAATCAACACAATGGTTGGTGAGTTCAAATGTGATATTCAAACATAAGCAGTTTAATAATAGAGATATAGAAGTAGTGTATTGTAACAGATAGCTAGTCCATTAACAATAAATATTAACTCATAGTGATTTCGCAATTGAAGCTGACTGTGTTACGTTGTTGCCTCCTGTCACGACTTAACAGGTCGTGACAATGTTCAATAGGACAAATTGTACCCGGTTGACCTCGAGTCACACAGGTGGGGCTCGTCAGACCCAGTAGTACTACTTAATTTCCCAGCTATTCAATATTAACAATTCGAAAGTGTGAGGACTTTTCCATGATATCAACACTATATTAATATTATACACAACTTGAATATATAAGCGTTTGTAGTTTACCGGTATGCTATCTCCCCCAAAATAGATTAAGTAAAGAGTGGGGCATGAACTCACCTGGTATGCGTAATAGATACTTAGAGTTTTTACTTGATTGTCAGAGTGGAGAGACAACCTTCATAGGTTACCTAGATCATATAAGTACATGAGTACATACAAACAGAGAACATGTGAAACCCTAAGTACACTACAACCAAGGACTCAAGATTTCAGAAAACAGACACGTTTGACCCAGATGACCGGTTTGACCCGTTGGTGACTTCATGTGTTGTAAACAATTCAAGCAATCATACACATATATCATACATGGTTAACATTCAAATGGACCATATGTATGCTACATTATCCAGGTGTATCACTTAGATCATCATACAACCAAGTATATTACAAGTCATCCGAATCTAGAACATTAACATGTCCACTAGTTATAACATAACTAACATGCCACACAAAGATCAAATCACGCACCACATGCCATGTGAAGCCACTCACGACTTCGCATCCTAAACCCTGCCAATCCTACTAAGTAGGGGCCTCAGATTCGCACGTGTGTACGATGATCCAATTCACATTCATCAACCATGTTCATTGCATTCAACATACACCACAACAATCAATTTCCAGTCCCAAACATGATGTCTTAACTACTAACCAACATCAACATCACCCATGATTATCCAAGCATCCCATACAACTACTTTAACATGTTCTATCATATTAGAATTCATCCATGAACATACTAACATGCTCCTAACATCCCAAACATGTTCAAACTATCATCTTTCAAACTTTGTGCAAATAAAGTTTCCTTTTGGGAAAGTACATTCCAACATCTATCAAACACTCAATGTATTCATGAATTCATTACAATTATACCATCTCAAGCTCATACAACATCTAGACATGATTAACAATACCTAGTCATCATAATCCATTATCATCATGAACAAAAGTTTCCACTTTTGGCAAGATATGAACAACAACATTCATTCTAAGATTTCTAGCATTCATGTCAACAATCTAGCATCTAATTATCATCATGACCACATCAATAACATCAATCCATCATTAGATCATCATGTCATGGAAATAAAGTTACTATTATTAGTAACCTATGAACACCAACTTCAATTCATAAATTTATTGCAAGATCAATGTATCCTAGCATTCATACAACCTACTAATCATCATACATTCATCAACAATCATCAATCATACATAATCTTATCAATTTCGAATTAGGGTTTGCCTAGAATCAAAGTTCATGATCAATCCATTAAAAACGTATCATTCATGCATAATCAACGTAAAACAACATGTATACAATCCAACTAACATACTAACATCATCAAACAACACCAATTTCGACCCCATGATCATACAAAAACAAATTAGGGTTCGGCCCTAAAAAGAAATCCATAAAAACTTGTAAAATCTAACCTTTAAACGTGTGTTAACTTGCAACTGATGATTCCAACATGTTCTAATCCTTGAAATCGACCAAAACCCATAGCACCAAGATGGTTTGAAAGCTGAAATTAGAAGTGGAGAGGGTTTGGAATGAAGGTTGCGGCCAAATGGGGTGGGGGCTAGGGTTTGGAATTGTTTTGTTTAAGTTAATTTACATAATTACCATTTAAACCCTTGTGTTTTATATTTTATAAAAAATTAAGCTTTTAAACTCTTTGTAAAGTGTTTTTAACTTAATAATATAAAGACATAAACCAATAATAATCATTATATTTTTATCTTTATCAAAACACAAGACATACGAATAAATAGGCACGTTTCCATGTTACGCTATTAATTTCCTAATTAACATTTAAAATATGCAAACACGTAAACATAATACCATAATCAAATTGCCAATTATATTATCATTAATTTAACATTATTAATTATTATTAGGTCACCAACGTTAAATGGCAACTAGTGTGTGCTTACGGCACATGTATGCAAGACTCAACGGAACTAACGGAGTTTGATAACGGCGGATGTCACATTATCCCCATGTTGAAAGAATTTTCGTCCCAAAAATTTCATTACATGATGAGAGTGTTCAATCACTGGTCTACTGCATTGGCACACAGAAATCGAAATGGAGTGAGTTTTGGATAAGTTGTCACATCATCCCCATGTTGAAATAAATTTCATCCCGAAATTTAAATCAATACCTTCGTCTGCTAGCATCGTCTTTTCGAATAGTTGAGGGTACTTAAGCTTCACTTGATCTTCTCGTTCCCATGTGAATTCCGGTCCACGTCGTGAATTCCAACGGATTTTGACAACGGGTATCTTGCTTTGTTTAAGTGTTTTCACCTCACGGTCCATCACCTCGACTGGTTCTTCGATAAAACGCAATTGTTCATCCACGAGAACTTCTTCTAGTGGTACGACCATTATTTCATCAGTTATACACTTCTTTAGGTTCGACACGTGAAATACATCGTGGATTCCACTTAGCGAATCAGGTAGGCTAGACGATAGGCCACTGGACCTATTATTTACACTATTTCAAATGGTCCAACGTACCTCGGATTTAGCTTCCCTTGCTTACCAAACCGAGCTACGCCTTTCCATGGTGAGACTTTCAACAAAACCTTGTCAGCAACCTCAGACTCTAAAGGTTTCCGTCTCTTATGAGCATAACTCTTTTGCATGTCTCGCGCTGCAGCCATTCGGTTTCGTATCTGCACAATATTCTCGGTTGACTCATGAATTAACTCGGGACCTGTTAGCTGACTATCACCAATTTCTGCCCAGCAAACTGGTGATCTACATTTTCTCCCATACAGCGCCTCGAAAGGTGCTGCCTGTATGCTAGTATGATAACTGTTGTTATAAGAAAACTCTACCAATGGCAGGTGAATTTCCCAGTTATTCCCGAAGTCAATCACACATCTGTATGGTACGCTCACTCTGGCCATCCGTCTAGGGGTGATATGCAGTACTCATATCCAATCGTGTACCCAAAGATTTATGCAATGATTGCCAGAAATATGACGTGAACGAGCGTCGCGGTCGGGATAATTAAGATCGGTACACCGTGTCTTGAAACGATCTCTTTAAGGTACAATCGAGTTAATTTCTCTATCTTATCCATTTCCTTAATTGCAAGGAAATGAGTAGACTTTGTCAATTGATCCACAATAATCCATATCATGTCACAACTAGTATTAGTCCGGGGTAACTTGGTAATGAAATCCATGGAGATCTATTCCTATTTCCATATTGGTATCTCAGGTTGTTGTAACAGTCTGGATGGTTTTTGATATTCCACTTTTACTTTTGAGTAGGTCAAACACTTGCTCACATACGTAGCTACATCCACTTTCATCTTAGGCCACCAGTAGTGCGCCTTTAGGTCATGATACATCTTGTCGGATCCAGGATGTATAGAATACTTAGATTTGTGTGCATCGCTCATAACTAAATCTCTTAAATTTCCATAGACAGGCACCCAAAGTCTATCCATGAAATACCGAATTCCATCCTCTTTCACCACCAGTTCTTTATCCATTTCCCTTAACGACTCAGAACCAACATTTTCTCCTTTTAAGGCTTCTATTTGTGCCTCCTTAACTTGTTCGGGCAACTAGGTACTGATAGTAAACTATAAAGCTCGCACCCGTCTGGGTTTAGTTGTTTCCTTCCGGCTTAAGGCATCGGCAACCACGTTCGCCTTTCCCAGATGATAGTTGATAGCACAGTCATAGTCGCTGAGTAGCTCCACCCAACGTTGTTGTCTCATATTCAACTCTTTTTGCTCGAAGATATGTTGAAGACTCTTGTGATCGGTGTAGATAGTGCACTTGGTACCATACAAGTAATGTCTCCAGATCTTTAAGGCAAAAACCACTACACCTAATTCTAAGTCATGGGTGGTATAGTTCTTATCATGAACCTTTAGTTGTCTAGAGGCATAGGCTATCACCTTTTCTCGTTGCATCAAGACACATCCTTGAATGGATGCGTCGCAATACACCACGAAATCATCCGTTCCCTTTGGTAGTGCTAATATTAGGGCAGTACAGAGTTTTTGTTTTAACAATTGAAAAGCTGATTCTTGGTTCTCACTCCATTTGTATGTCGTTCCTTTGTGAGTCAAGGCCGTGAGAAGTTGTGCGATTTTTGAGAATCCTTCAATGAATCATCGGTAGTATCCTGCTAATCCTAGAAATTGTCTTATCTCACTCAGCGTTTTGGGTGTAGTCCAATTCTTTATCGCCTCAACCTTGGCGGGATCAACATGTATCCCTTTCTCATTAACAATATGACCTAGAAATTGCACTTCTCGTATCCAAAAGTCTCACTTTGAGATTTTGGCATACATCTGCTCATTTTTCAATAGTTCTAAGATAATTCGTAAGTGCTCTTCATGATCTTCCTTGGTCCTAGAATATATTAGTATGTCGTCGATAAACACAATGACAAACTGATCGAGATAGGGTTTGCACACACGGTTCATGAGGTCCATGAACACAACAGGTGCATTAGTCAACCCAAAAGGCATGACCAAGAACTCATAATGACCATAACGAGTACGAAACATGGTCTTAGGAATGTCTTCTTCTCGGACTCTAAGTTGATGATAACCGGATCTTAAGTCAATCTTTGAATAATAGCTTGATCCCTGAAGCTGATCAAACAAGTCATCGATACGAGGTAAAGGGTATCGGTTCTTGACTGTTACTTTGTTTAACTCTCTATATAGATGCACATCCGGAATGTGCCATCCTTCTTTTTAACAAAAAGAACAGGGGCTCCCCAAGGTGATATGCTAGGCCGAATAAAGCCGTTATCTAAAAGCTCCTAGAGTTGTGATTACAACTCTTGTAGTTCGTTCGGTGCTAATCGATAAGGTGCCCTAGCAATCGGGGTTGCGCCGGGAGTCAACTCGATCTGGAATTCCACTTGGCGATGAGGTGGTAATCCAAGAAGATCCTCTGGAAACACCTCTAGAAAGTCGTGCACTATAGGAATATCCTCCATTCTCCTTTCTTCCGCTTGCTTATCAGTTACAAGTGCTAGAATAGCCACACAACCCTTTCGTAATAACTTTTGGGCTTTCATGTATGAGATGCTGCCTATCACAGCACCACTCCTATCATCTCTGACTATAAGGATTTTGTCACTAACAGGAATTTGTATAATCTTCTCATGACATATGACTTCCGCTTGGTTGCTAGAGAGCCAATCCATGCTATCACAACATCAAAACTCCCCAGCGTAACAGGCATAAGATCTATAGCGAAAGTATGACCAGCAAGTTCTATCTTACAGTCTTTAAGGATATGCGTTACATGGATCTGTTTACCGTCGCCTAATTCTACGGTATATTTAGATTCTAAAGCAGAAGGTATATCACTTAAAATACTACAGAACTTTAAGGACACGAAACTCCAATCGACTCCGGTATCGAATAGTACCGTAGCAAAACAACCATTAACAGAGAACCTACCAGTAACAGTTGTGGGATCATTTAGAACCTCACCTGAGCCAATGAAGAAGGCTCTCCCTTTGGCTCCATCTTTGTTGTCGCCATTACCAGTACCATTGCCACCGTTGTTGTTATTACCGCTGTTGTTGTTGTTGTTGTTGTTGCCATTACCATTTCTCCTTAGTTGTGGGTAGTTTCGCCTGTAATGCCCTTCTTTCCCACATTCAAAACAACCTTTGGGAGTTTTATGAGGTTGTTGTGGCCTCCTTACCAGCTCACCACGACAATCCTTAGCAGCGTGTCCAATTTTACCATAACGTTGAAACTTGAAGTTTTCGCACCTTCCCACATGTTGGTAATTACACCGAGTGCACTTCGGATGTCTACCACCATAACCACTGTGTCCTTGATTATGTGCAGTCGTTTGGTTGAAGTTACGGTTATTATCGAACCTCCGTTGTTGCTGAACTGGCTGTTGTTGCTATTGAGGTTGGAGTTGACCGCTAGAAGATGATGATGATTTGGTGTTGTTGGCATTATCCCACTTCCTCTTGTTGTCGGGCACGCTCGCCACAGCGCCCTGCTTGGGTAGTCGTCCTTGCTCCACTGCTTGGTCAGTTAGCTTATGAGCTAACTGGATGGCTTGCTGAATTGTGGTTGGGTTGGAAGCTACCATACTGTTAGGATCAGTGATCTATGTTTGATTGATTAGAGAGTATAGCAGCGGAATTCTAACAATGAATTAGCCAATTCACAAGAACGAAAAGATATTCAATGAAGAACAAAAACGGTTATATATAGAGAGAATTATGCAAATATATTTCATTGAATATTTGCTTTCGTGGTAACGGAATGTCACACTTACAATTAGGTCAACACCTCTTATATAAGAGATGTGACGTCTGCTGATGTCACTTGATAGTGACATCTAACAGAATTATTTCAACTGAAACACAACTACTGAAGATGTCAAAACAGCTGACATCTTCTTACAAAAATACTAAGTGTTATCAGTTACTACAACTACTGAAAAACATAAAAATACTGATACTACAACGACTGAAGAAAAAGCTCTTCAGTCATTTTACAAAACTACTGAAAATAAAAACATAAAACTACTGATATCACAACTACTGAAGAAGTACTCTTCAGCTGTTGTGACAAACTACTGAAACTTCAGTACTTGGTCTTTAGACTTGAACTTCAGACGTTTCATCAGCTAATGACTTCAGTAGATATCATCAGCTGATGTCTTCAGTCTTTGTCTTCAGACTTTGTACACCAGTTGTTGATCTTCAGCACTTGTAGACTCTTCAGCTGTTGTACTTTAGTACTTTGGTCTTCAGCTTCAACACTTGTGTTCTTCAGCTGTTCAGCTTCAGCACTTGTGTTCTTCAGCCGTTCAGCTTCAGCACTTGTGCTCTTCAGCTCTTGAGCTTCAGCACTTTAGTCTTCAACTGTTGAAGTCTTCAGTACTTGATCTTCAGCTGTTGAAGTCTTCAGCACTTGTCGAACTGCTGATGAAGCCTTCAGCAGTTGTTGTGATATCATGTGGGACTTAGAGGTTTTCTGATCTTGGCTCATTGGTTCTTTTGGTCCAACAAACTCCCCCTGAACCAATGCAGCCAAAACCTCTAATTGATTTATTTTCCCACTTATTGTTGGTAGAATAGTTGGTCTTTTTCCTTCTTGATCAGTAGAGAAGATGACCCATATAAGCACTGGCCTGGGAAGAAATCTCAGAGATCTGTTTGGCAAGGTATGAATGGGAACTCTGTTTTGGGGAACTGGACACAGAGTTGTTATCCCATTCATGAGATCTACTTCCCCATTATGAGTCTGTACGACTCTCGAACATAGGCCTCAAGGAGAACAACTTGTTCCTCCTTGGAGAGTTCTTCTACTCCTCCTTCAAAGAAGAACTCTGGACCATAGTACTCAGATAAGTACTTTACAGTCCTACCATTTTTCAACTCCACAGTAGTTACCTCCCTATAGACAAATTCATCAGGATGAGTGCCCTCTAGGAGTAACTGGAGCTCATTCTTCTTAATGTCTTCAAGCTTCTTATATAATAACCCCTTTTTGATCATCTTGTTTTCCAGTAAGGCTTGAGGGGTCATTTTTGATTGATGAGCCTTCTTGAATTCATTAATTATTTCCCATGGTGAGACTACAATGGCCAACATGATTGTAGAGTTGATTGTTTTTCTAACCTGGCCATTGTATCAATGAGGAATGGATCTTTTGTGGATTCTAGAACTCATCTTGGGGTCTGGCCATACTCTCACTCTCTCCTTCTAATACTGAAATGTGTGTCTGATAGTGTACAGCCTCTGAGCATGCCCTTTCATGGCTTGTACAGATGATGACTGAGGAAATTCCTTGTCAACCATCTTCAGTAGTTGCTCATCGTGCTGCTTCTGCTGCTCTTCATCTTCTATTTTGACTCTAACCGTTTCCCTTTGAGAGTCAGGTGTGATCATGGGTTGACTCCTGGGTTCTAGTAGCCTTAGAACAGCAGAGAGTGGCAGACTATCATCTTCATCCTCTTCTTCTTCATCTTCTTCTATCCCCAGCACCCTTCTCCTCCTTCTAGGTGCATCACTGGATGATGGTTGGGTTGGTAAAGGAATTGGTTTTGAAGATTGAGGATGTTTGGATTTGGGTTTTAAGATTGGTTTGGAGATTTCAGGGGTAGCCTGTTTTTGAGTGGGTGATTGGGAAGGTTGTTCAAGCATTTTGGTTGTGAGTTTGGCTTTTGTGAGTCTTGCCATTTCAAACCTTTTTCCTGCCCCAGCCTCATCAAGTGCTTCAATGATTATCCCCTTATGAAATTGCTCAGACAAATAGATTCTGGTGGCTATAGCCAGAATACTGTCTCTGGTCCATGAACGAATCTCCATCAGTGATCTTCCTAAGTATTTGGCAATGAATCGAATCATGATCTCCAATCTCTCTTTCTCCAGCACATCATACCCAGCCCATCTGGTTTGAATTTCCTCTACTTCCAACCTCCTGATCTCACTGTCTAGTGTGGCTGTGTCAAAGCCTTGCTTGAAGAGTTGCTCAATGATTTTGTCCATGGATCGGCTGTGTGTATCATCTGCATCTTTTACCAGCTCTTCAAAGGATTTTTCTTCAGCATTTGTTTGATCACCAGCACTTTTCTTTCTTTTGTAAGTTATCAGTTGTTGTTCCTTTCCTTTTCCAACTCATGGGTTTTCTCTTGTGCCTTCTCATCCTCAGTTGTTTTTCTCTTCTTTTCTTTCACTGCAGTACTATCCCCCTTTTTGGATGCATTGGTGGAAGGGGTTTGTACCGCAGAAAGTTTCTTTTGCACAACATCATCAATGAGTGGTTGTAGACTTGAGGAGATCCTCTCATCAATGGCTTATAAACAATGTCATTGATGATGGGAGTGATGAGAGGTAGGGATTGTTGGAATACAGCAACCATCTGCTCTGGGGGGTTCTGTCCCGGAGAGATAGTGCCAAAAGCAGAGGTTGGAGGCTCAGTGAAGTGAGAGGGTAACGTGTTTGGGGGACCTTCAAATGAAGGTGCCATCTGTGGGTTGGTGGAGGCAGATGGAATTACATCCTGAGACTTTTTGGCAAGCAGTTCTTGTAGCCTGCTTACCTCAGCCTCCAGGATGGTGTTGTGGGCTAGAACGTCATAGAAAAAGCCCAGGTCATCATCAGCAGAAGCTGAATTACCTGACCTCCTGCTTGTAGCAGGATTTACATGCAATGGGTGTAGACCAGTTTTAGCATGTGCCCCTTTTTCTTGGAACTGGGGACTTCCATCCTCAGGACTATGTCCTTCATTAGCTGTTGCCTCTAGTGAGGTCTTAGCTATGTTACCAGCCTCATTCTGATCATGTGCTGATGCAGAAGAGGTGGCAGCCTCACTAGATATTCTAATCTCCCTATCTACACCAGGAGATAGAATTTGTAAACCCCAGTGCTGTGGGTTGTCAGAAACATGGTGATCCTCTTCCTTAATATCTGTGGTTCTCCCCTTTGTTGGTGGTTGTTGGGGAGGAGGAGAGGCATGCAACTGAGTCAGCACGTTTGCAATAGTTATGGTTGGACTTTGGGGGGCGGTTGCATGGGGAGATGGGGTAGAAGCAGTGTGCACCTGGGGAGGATGGTGCTCTTCAATGGCAATCTCCTCAAGTGAGGAAGATCCCAGATGTGTGTGTACCCCTTGTGTGGTGGCTGCAGGCTCCTTTTGAGAGGAATCCTGAGCGGCTATGGCTGGTAGAGTCTCTGATACTGCTGGGGGGTTTAAGCAGCAAGTATATCCTGCATTGGTTGTACAGGAGCATCTTCAGGGGACTCATCTCCCTGAATAGCGGGTGTTTTGGTTTTGGTTTAGTGGGTACTTTGGTTCTGGTGGAGGAAGTTGTGGGTTCCCTGTGCTTGGGCTTTAGCATTCGGGCAGCTTCTTTGAGTGTAAGGTCTGAGTTGTGCCTGGAGTATACCTCAGCCAAAACAGCTGGTGCAGGGACTCCAAGGCCAACAAGGCCATCAGATTTTAATTCATCTAAAATAATGGCCATCAGAAACTTGGGATATAATGGCCATCGGTTTGCCACAGGTTTCTGAGCCAAGTTCTTTATTTCTAGAAACACGATTTCAGAAAAATTTAGCGGTTGGTGTTCTAGAGTAGAATACAATACCTGTTGCCATTGGGATGACATTTGATCCCAAGAAGATGTCTTGGAGGCTAAGCAGACATTTACCATGTGAAAAATAACTTTCTCAGCGTCATGGAAATGTTTCTTTAGAACGGTTGTAGCCCGAAGATCACCTTCATACCCATGATTGATAAATGGCATATCTGTTATGCCCTTTGGGTATGCAGTCATAGCAGTGGAATCGTGTAGGTGTAATGCCTGACGAATGATGTCGGCTGTAACGACCACTGGTTTCTGGTTGATAAGGGACCGAACAGAGATCTGGCCGGTAGACTCATCAGTATGAACAAAAGCATTTGACCAGAATTGACTGAGGGATTCAGGGTAGATGGTCGGATTCAAGAGAAAGGCTGTGCGATATGGGGAATCCACCATTAAGTCAATGGCATTATCATATTTGTTCCATAAAGCCGACTTGGTAAGGTAAGCAACCCAGTTATGCCGTGGTTTCAGACTCATGGTCGCCATGTTTGAGAGAGAGAAGTTCAGAAAATAACGGCTAATGAAACATTAGAGAAGAGGACAGGTATTTATAGGGTAGGGGTGAGAAAATGACTGAAGGGTTTGGTGTTAGTCATCAGTAGTTTTAAACCGACTGTTGACATGGTATTACCCTTTCAGACGTTGAAACAGCTGAAGTCGTGGTTTTAGGTATGAGCAGTTAGAAAACTACTGAAGACCATGGTTTTGACTTCAGATGATAAAACAACTGAGGACTTGGTGTTTGTCATCAGTAGTTGTGAAACTACTGAAGACAGTGGTTTTGTCATCAGTTGTTGTAAACAGCTGAAGACTTGGTGTTAGTCATCAGTAGTTATAAAACTACTGAAGACATGGTTTTGCTTCAGTTGTTTAGAATGAAACAACAGTTCTAGAAACAACTGAAGAGAAAGTTCTCTTCAGTAGTTTTCGTCAATTCATAGCCTTTCAGCTGTTGCATACTGTCCTCAACACTTACTCATCAGACTTTGCATCTGCTTTTCAGGTGTTTCATAGGACGTCAGTACTTATCTCTTTGTACTGATTTCAGTAGTTGTAACTACATCAGCAGTTGTAACTACATCAGTAGTTTAGAACAGAAAGTACTTCAGTACTTGTGAGGCATTTAGCCGTCAGTAGTTATAAAACTACTGAAGGTGAAAGGACTCATCAATACTTATATGTGACATGGTTACCAATGATCACCAGTAATTATTACTGAAATCATCAGTAGTTGTCACTTATTCTAGCTGCAGCATACCAAGCCTTAACACAAGGTTTTGGAAAGTAGAACTATCCAAAGGCTTTGTAAAAATATCTACAAGCTCATCAGCACTAGGCACAAACTTAGGATCAATCAAACATTTTTCAAAACAATCCCGAATAAAGTGATGTCTGATCTCTATATGTTTGGTCCTAGAGTGCTGGACTGGATTTTTGACAATACACAGAGCTGAAGCACTATCCATTAATAATGGAGTCTTAGTTTCTGTAATGCCATAATCCAGAAGTTGGTTCTGAAGCCAGAGTACCTGGGAAGTACAACTTGCAGCAGCAATGTACTCGGCTTCAGCAGTTGATGTAGCAACAGATGTTTGTTTCTTACTCTGCCAAGAAATCAAACAGTTGCCTAGGAATTGACAACCACCAGAAGTTGACTTTCTAGTTAACTTGCACCCTGCATAGTCACTATCTGAAAAAGCAACTAATTTGCAAGAGTGTCCAGTGGAATACCATAAACCCAGAGATTATGTACCTTGCAAATATCTAAAGATTCTCTTGACTGCAATCAAATGAGACTCTTTAGGAGCAGCTTGAAATCTAGCACAAACACATGTAGCAAACATAATATCTGGTCTAGAAGCTGTTAAATACATCAAGGACCCAATCATATATCTGTAAAGTGTTTCATCAACAACTTTACCTTTCTGATCAGCATCCAGTTGTGTGGTGTTGCACATGGGAGTAGAACAGGGCTTACAGTTTTGTAAATCAAACTTATTCAAAAGATCTTTTGTATATTTTGACTGATGAATAAAGGTTCCATCAGCCTTTTGTTTAATTTGCAAGCCTAGAAAGAACTGTAATTCTCCCATTGCACTCATTTCAAACCTCTTTTTCATTAATGTTGTAAAATCATCACACAACTGGGGATCAGAGGATGCAAAAATGATATCACCAACATAAATTTGAACAAGTAGCTTATGCTGATCCACCTTCTTAATAAACAAAGTTTTATCAATGGAGCCTCTAGTGAAATTATTCTTAAGAAGAAAAGTGGAAAGTGTCTCATACGAGGCTCTAGGAGCTTGTTTCAACCCATAAAGAGCCTTATCAAGTTTATACACCCATTCAGGATGTTTATTATCCTCAAAACCTGGTGGTTGACACACATAAACTTCTTCTTTTATTTTACCATATAAAAATGCACTTTTGACATCCATTTGAAAAACTTTAAGATTGTGGAATGCAGCATAGGCTAAAAACAATCTGATTTCCTCTAGTCTGGCTACAGGGGCAAAGGTTTCATCATAGTCAATACCTTCTTCTTGTGAAAACCCCTATACAACCAGTCTAGCCTTGTTCTTAACAATAAGCACATTTTCATCAGTTTTATTCCTAAACACCCATTTAGTGCCTATTGCACACCTACCTGGAGGAAGAGGAACCAGTTCCCACACTTGCTGTTTCTTGAACTGAAGTAGCTCAAGCTGCATGGCTTCAACCCACCCATTGTCTCTCAAAGCAACATGGTAGTTCTTTGGCTCTAGCTGACTAATGAAGAGAGCATAGAAGCAGAAGTTAGAAAATTGACTTCTTGTTGAAACACCAGCATTGATATCACCAATAATCTGAGACATTGGGTGATTCTTCAGTTCTTGATAAACAATGAGATCTGTGCAAGTGTTTGTAGGACCTTCAGCAGCAGCAGATGTTGATGCAGACTCTTGAAACCAAGAATTAGATGGTAACTCAAAAGATGTAGAGGAATCAGAGATCGCATCAGCATTTGTTGTGGATGGAACTACTGAAGCTACAGGAACATCAAATTTAGCAGACACAGGCAGTTGGTCACTAAACTTGAAGAGGTGAGTATTGATATTATCATCATCATCATCAATACCACCAGGTGGAAGACATGCTGCAGAAGATGATTTATCCACAGGATCTGCAACAGCTGGAGGTTGATTAGGAACATATTGCAGTATGTCCAAATCAAACAACTCCACAGGGTTTTGTGGAATCTTGTCCATAGGAGATTCATTAAACTTCACATGCAAAGTCTCTTCAACTATCTTTGTTCTGCAGTTGAAGACTTTGTATGCCTTGCAAGTAGATGAATACCAACAAAATACCCTGCATCCACCTTAGGATCAAATTTATGGAGTTGATCCTTTGTGTTGAGAATAAAACAGGGACACCCAAATGCTTTGAAAAATGAAATTAGAGGAGCCAAGTGATGGAGAACTTCATATGGAGTCTTCATCAACCTCTGATTTACTAAGATTCTATTCTGCACATAGCAAGCTGTATTGACAGCCTCAGCCCAAAAGGTCAGTGGCAAACCAGAGTCAGCCAGCATGGACCTTGCAGCTTCAATTAGGGTCCTGTTCTTTCTCTCCACTACTCTATTTTGTTCTGGAGTCCATGGTATGCTAAACTGCCTTTTGATTCCCTTTGAAAGATAGAAGTCATCAAGTGTATGGTTTTTGAATTCAGTTCCATTGTCACTCCTAATACACTTGACTGGAAGGGAATACTGCTTCTCAACATACAACACAAAGTGAATAATCTTCTGAGCAACCTCATCCTTTGAATGTAGAAAGAAAGTCCATACAAATCTAGAGTAATCATCCACAATTACCAGACAGTATTTCTTCTTTGCCATGCTCATTACTCTCACAGGACCAAATAGATCCATATGCAGTAATTGCAAGCAGGCAGTGGACTTAGGCTCTTCAATAGGAGGGAATGAGACTTTGTGATGTTTTCCTTTTAAACAAGCAGTGCAGGTTTCATCACAGTGGAACTTCTTTATTGGTAAGCCTCTAACTAAACTATTGTGGATTAGCTGATTCATGTTTTTGAAATTAACATGACCCAGCCTTCTATGCCATAGTTTAGATTCTTGAGAAGAGGCTTTGGAAAATAGGCAAGGATTGCCTCTAAGATCTATTTTCTTGGAAAGATCTAAGGCATACACTCTTCCTGTCCTGTTGGCTCTCAGGAGAGTGTGATCATCCAACACCTTATCAATCAAATGCAGAACTTTGGATGACAGAATCCTACAGTTCTGACTGGTGAAAAGAGCAACATGGCCTTTATCACACATTTGACTGACACTCAAGAGATTGTACTTGAGATTTTCCACATGATTAACATCATCAAACTTTATTTCTCCATTGGAGACAAAGCCATTTCCAATGATGTAACCCCTAGCATCATTGCCAAAAGAAACAAACCCCTTCTTTCCTTGAGAGTAGTCATGAAGAAGAGAGATGTTCCCAGTCATGTGCATAGATCCCCCACTGTCTACATACCAGATGCTACTTTGGCATGTTGAAGAACCCTGCAATAATAAACAATCAGTTAGTTTTGGAGACCCAAACCTTTTTGGTTTTGGGCCTGGTCTCATCAACAGATGGTAAACTAACAGGTTTATTGGAAACAACAGCCTGAGAGGAAGAAGATGGTGAAGAAGAGGAATCCTTTGGCTTGGACCTCCTTTTCTGTGGTTTCAACATAGGAGCATCTAATTGGTTAACTCTTCCCAATAGATGTTGAACCATCATAACCAGCTGTGTCTGATTTTGTGATAAAGCTTTCAGCTCATCACACACATTGCTAGTGGAGTTTGATAAGTTCCTATGTTGCACCTTCTTCTTCTGAGCAATCTCAGCTGTTACCTGTTTAACCCCTTCCTTTTTGGATTTCTTTGTAGACTTAAGGGTTACAGGATTTGATGTTGCTCATACAAATGTGGTCTCAAACTCAGTTTTCATTTTAACCATTTTCTCTTTAATTTCCTCTTTATGTTTGAGTTTGGATCCTCTTTTGTACCAGCAATCATCTGTAAGATGATTGAACAAACCACATACTTCACATGGTTTCTTCTTCATCTTAGGTTGATCATCAACTAAAGAGGATGAAACAACTGAAGACTTGCTCTTCAGTGCTTTGGAAGCATTTGTTGGACCAAAAGAACCAATGAGCCTGATCAGAGAAACCTCTAAGTCCCACAAGTCATCACAACAGCTGAAGAAGACCTGATCAGCTGTTCTACAAAGTCTGAAGAATACAACTGCTGAAGTATTTCCGAAGTACTGAAGACAAAGACTGAGACAACAGCTGGAGATCTAAAGTCTGAAGACTTCAACAAGTACTGAAGACAAAGACTGAAGATCAACAGCTGAAAGACAAAGTCTGATGTTCAAGTACTGAAGACATCAGCTGATGTTAACAGCTGATGACAACAGCTGAAGAGGGCTTCTTCAGTTGTTGTGATGGTTTTTCTTCATCAGTAGTTTTATTTTCCTTTCAGTAGTTGTTTACTTTTCAGTAGTTTTATTTCCTGTTCAGTACTTGTAAACAACTGAAGAGGTTGTTCTTCAGTTGTTGTAGTATCAGTAGTTTTATGTTTTTCAGTAGTTGTAAATAAGATGTTTAACACTTAGGAACATTTGTAAGAAGATGTCAGTTGTTGACATCTTCAGTAGTTGTTAAACATCAGTAGTTATAAAACGGTTACATGTCACTTTCAAGTGACATCAGCCTACGTCATTCTTTCCTTTATAAGGAAGGACGACTCACCTGTAATCGTGCCTTCGAGGCCGACAATCTTAATGCAATATTCCTTTTGTCGGATATTTCTCTCTCTATAACAACATTCTTTTATCGCTTTATATCGAATGTTCTTGCTTGAATTTGTCTAATTCTGAGCTATTCCGCTGCTATATTTGTTCAATCGATTAAACCAAGGGCTGAGATCCTAACAAATGGTATCAGAGCAGGTTAATCATTGATCGATCTAACAATTGATCATTGAAACTGTTCAATCGCTCTAAGTTTGATCGAATTAGCAAATTCGCAAGGATCTGTTATAGAGATTGAGAGTGTATCGCTTCTGGCCGTTTTATTTGAGGTTTTGTGTGGTTCTGAGCTAATTTATTGTGATTTTACTTGAATCTGTCTGAATTTCCACAATGACTACTTCTTCGAATGATCCTTTCAATACTGGATCCTCTACCAAGCCTCCGATCTTGGTGAGGAATGAGTATAACATTTGGCAGAGAAGATTGCTCCATCACCTGTCTGTCAATAGCTCAGGTTGTTGGACATCTGTGGTACATGGACCACATGAGCCAATGGTGAATGATCCGGAAACAAACCAGTTGGTTCCAAAGAAGAAGGAGCAATACTCCGATGAGGACAAGAAGTTGTTTGAAATCGATGCAAAAGCCCATGGAATTTTGGCTATGGCTATTCCTAATGAGATTTACTCTGGGCTTCTGCATTGTGAGTCTGCTCATGACCTCTGAATGCCATCAAAGAACAATTTGGTGGTACTGATGAGGTTTTAGCAAACAACAGGAAATCCTCGCCCAACAATATGAGACTTTTTCTCATAGAAAGGGTGAGACTCTGACTCAACAATTTGAGCGGTTTTCATGTCTAATCTCTGAATTAAAATGGTTAAACATGAATATACCAGGAGTCAGATGAACCATAGATTCCTAAGATCACGGCCTGAGAGATGAACACATATACCATTGTTCTACGCTCAAATGCTGATGTTGATCGCCTATCTCTCACCCAACTTCATGGGAAACTGCTTACATTCGAGAGAGAGATAGAGCAGAAAAGGAATTGGTTTCATCTGGCAAGCTTACTGAGGATTTTGTCCAAGGGAACACTGCCCTGATTGGACATCAAGAGTCAGAATGCGTCATCTGAAAGCCAGTATGATGAGCATATTGATTTCTCTACAAACACTTCTGAGCCTGCCTTTGTGAGTGTTGATAGTTATTCTGCTGGTAGTAATAGTGACAATCTATGTTTCATCATGGATGATCTCAAGGGGATTGCTGATGATGACTTAGAAGAGATGGATATTTTGAGCCAAATGGCCTTGATAAATATCAGATCTCAGAAGTTCTACAAAAGAACTGGAAGGAATTCCCAGGACTCTCTGGCAAAACCAAAGTTGGTTTTGACAAGAGTAAGTTGAAGTGTCATAAATGCCACAGGCTTGGACACTTTGCAAGAAAATGTAGATCATCTGGATCTAACTCTCCTGCACCTTTTGTGACTTTCCCTGGCAATAGTCAACAAAACAGAGGGCAACAACCTGTCAATTCTGGTTATCATCATCAATCACAATCTCCTGCATATTTTGTTCCATAGGGGCCAATGCCATATCCATACCCCTGCTATTACATGCCACAACCAGGCCAGGTTCAAGCACCCACTGCTCAGCAACCACATGCACTCCCTGAGTCTCAACCATCCCAATCTCATCAACCTAATCAACTTCAACAATACAGCTTCTTCACACCAGGAGTTGTTGACTGGAGCAGCTTACCAGATGATGTGTCTGGTAATGAACAACTGTTCTCAGGTGCTGGTCAACATGGTGGTGAGCATCCTTTTGGAAATCTAGCTCTCATGGCTTTGGAATCCTCTGATGGATCATCCTCAAGTACCTCTTCAACACAGGTATCACAGGTATCCTCTGAGGCTAAGGCCAAATTATGTTCTGAAACTTGCATAGCAGCATTTGCCTCTATTAGAGAAGCAAATGTGGCTTTAATCAAAAAATGTAGAGCTAGAACAAATAATTTCCAAAAATAAAGCTGCGTTTGAGTCTGTGCTGAAAGAGAAAACTGATGAATTTATAAATTAAAATGCCAAATCTCTGATGATAAGCTAGGGAGGATGTACTCTTAGAGAAGTACAAAGACCTCAAAGATACTCTTGCTGTCACCCAGGTAGAGTGTGATCGGTGGGTACAATCTTGCAAGGGCTTTGAAATGCTTCTTAGTAAGCAAACAGCTTCAAATGTGAAGTTTGGAATTGGTTATAATCACACTGCTCCTACAGATTTTGCTTCAAGAGCAGGAGTAGAATCTGATGGAGAAAGTAATGACCAATCCACCTCATCATGTGATTCACTACTTGATAAAGCACCATCAGTAGTTGAAGTCAGTAGTAATCCCTGTGAACCTATCAGCTGATATTGATGGTTCAACTGCTGACACTCACATGATCAATGAGTTGATCAACCCAAGTGTTATCCCTAGAAGTACTGAGAGTACTGGAGAGCAGGGGAAACATCTGGAGTTCAAATCCCAATAACTGACAGCACTAAAGAGAAGAAAACTGTCAGTAGGAAGGATTTGAAGCCTACTAAGGGAGGTGACAAGAAGGCAAAAAGTGCTTCTAAACTGCTGAAGAGCAAGTCTTCAGTAGTTTCATCTTCTTCAGTTGATGATCAACAGAAGATGAAGAAGAACCATGTGAAATATGTGGTCTATTCAATCATCTCACAGATGTTTGTTGGTACAAAAAGGGATCCAAACTCAAACAAAAGGAGAAAATTAAAGAAAACTTGGCTAAAATGAAAACTGAGTTTGAGTCCAAGTTTGTACCAGCAGCATCAAATCCTGTTACTCCTATGTCCAAAAAGAAATCTAAAAGGGAAGGAGTGCAACAGGCAATAGCTGAGGTTGCTCAAAAGAAGATGGTGCAACACAAGAACTCATCATCAAACACCAATACCAATGTGTCTGAAGAGCTGAAAGCTCTTTCCCAGAATCAGACACAGCTGGTAATGATGGTTCAACATCTGTTGGAAGAGTTAACCAACTTGATGGCCTGTGTTGAAACCCCAGAAAAGGAGATCCAAGCCAAAGGATTCCTCTTCTACACCATCTCCTTCACCTCAAGCTATTGTGCCAATAAACCTGTTAGTTTACTATCTATTGATGAGACCAGGCCCAAAACCAAAAAGGTTTGGGTCTCCAAAACTAACTGATTGTTTATTTATGCAGGGTTCTTCAACATGCCAAAGTAGCATCTGGTATGTAGACAGTGGGGGATCTATACATATGACTGGGAACAACTCACTTCTTAATGACTACTCTCAAGGAAGGAAGGGTTTTGTTTCCTTTGACAATGATGCAAGAGGTTACATCATCGGGAAGGGCTTTGTTTCCAATGGGGAAATAAGGTTTGATGATGTCAACCATGTGGAAAATCTCAAGTATAATCTCTTGAGTGTCAGTCAAATGTGTGACAAAGGCCATGTTGCCCTTTTCACAAGCCAGAACTGCAGGATTCTGTCATCTAAAGTTCTGAGTACGATTGACAAGGTATTGGATGCTCACACTCTCCTGAAGGCCAACAGGACAGGAAGAGTGTATGCCTTAGATCTTTCCAAGAAAATAGATCTCAAAGGCCATCCTTGCCTATTTTCCAAGGCCTCTCCTCAAGAATCTAATCTATGGCATAGAAGGTTGGGACATGTTAACTTCAAGAACATGAATCAGCTGATACACCATAGTTTAGTAAGGGGAATGCCTATGAAGGAGTTCAAGTGTGAAAACAACTGCACTGCTTGTTTGAAAGGAAAACAACACAAGGTTTCATTCCCACCTATTGAAGAACCAAAGTCCACTGCCTGCTTACAACTTCTTCACACATGGATCTCTTTGGTCCTGAGAGTGATGAGCATGGCAAAGAAGAAATACTGTCTGTAATTGTGGATGATTACTCCAGATTTGTATGGACTTTCTTTCTACATTCAAAGGATGAAGCTGCACAGAAGATCATAACTTGTGTTGTATGCTGAGAAGCAGTATTCCCTCTCAGTCAAGTGTATTAGAAGTGACAATGGAACAGAATTCAGGAACAATACACTTGATGAGTTCTACCTTTCCAAGGGAATAAAGAGGCAGTTTAGTATTCCAAGAACTCCTGAACAGAATGGAGTTGTGGAGAGAAAGAACAGGACCCTCATTGAAGCTGCAAGGTCTATGTTGGCTGATTCTGGACTGCCATTGACCTTTTGGGCTGAAGCTGTCAACACAGCATGCTATGTGCAGAATAGAGTGCTAATAATCAGGTTGATGAAGACTCCATATGAAGTTCTACATCATTTTGCCCCTCTCATTTCATTCTTTAGAGCATTTGGGTGTCCCTGTTTCATTCTCAACACAAAGGATCAGCTCCAGAAATTTGATCCTAAGGTGGATGCAGGGTACTTTGTTGGTTATTCATCAACTTGCAAGGCATACAGAGTCTTCAACTGCAGAACAAAGATGGTTGAAGAGACTCTACATGTCAAGTTCAATGAATCTCCAAAGGACAAGATTCCACAAAGCCCTGTGGAGCTCTTTGATTTGGACATACTGCAATATTTTCCTTATCAATCTCCTGCTGTTGCTCCTGTCAACAGTCCACCACCTGGTGTTACTGCTGATGATGATGATGATAGTAGTAATCACCTCTTCAGGTTTAGTGACCAACTGCCTGAGTCCTCTAGACCTGATGCTCCTGTAGCTCCAGCAGCACCATCCACAACAAATGCTGATGAGATTCTGCATCCTCAACTTCATTTGAGTTGCCACCATCTTCATGGTTTCAAGAATCTGCATCAACATCTGCTGCTGCTGAAGGTCCTACAAACACTTGCACAATTTAATTGTTTACCAAGAGCTGAAAAATCACCCAATGTCACAAATCCTTGGTGATATCACTGCTGGTGTTTCAACCAGAAGCCAGTTGTCCAATTTCTGCTTCTATGCTCTCTTCATCAGTCAGCTAGAGCCAAAGAACTATCATGTAGCTTTGAGAGACAATGGATGGGTTGAAGCCATGCAGCTTGAGCTTCTTCAGTTCAAGAAACAGCAAGTGTGGGAGCTTGTTCCTCTACCCCCAGGTAAGTGTGCAATAGGCACTAAATGG
Source organism: Flaveria trinervia (assembly GCA_025506515.1). Taxonomy (NCBI): domain Eukaryota; kingdom Viridiplantae; phylum Streptophyta; class Magnoliopsida; order Asterales; family Asteraceae; genus Flaveria; species Flaveria trinervia. The sequence continues at coordinate 95,068,266 of CM046448.1, read as the reverse complement.
GTGTTTAGGAATAAAACTGATGAAAATGGGCTAATTGTTAAGAACAAGGCCAGACTGGTTGTGCAGGGGTTTGCACAAGAAAGGTATTGATTACGATGAAACCTTTGCCCCTGTAGCCAGACTGGAGGCAATTAGATTGTTTTTAGCCTATGCTGCACTCCACAATCTTAAAGTTTTTCAAATGGATGTCAAAAGTGCTTTCCTATATGGTAACATAAAAGAAGAAGTTTATGTGTGTCACCACCAGGTTTTGAGGATAATAGCACCCAGAATGGGTAATAAGCTTGATAAGCTCTTTATGGGTTGAAACAAGCACCTAGAGCCTGGTATGAGACCTTATCAAACTTTCTTCTACAGAATAATTTCACTAGAGGCTCCATAGATAAAACTTTATTTATTAAGAAGGTGGATCAGCATAGCTACTTGTTCAAATTTATGTTGATGATATTTATTTGCATCCTCTGATCCCCAATTGTGTGTGAATTCCAAACTTAATGCAACAGAAGTTTGAAATAAGTGCAATGGGAGAATTACAGTTCTTTCTAGGTTTGCAAATCAAACAAAAAGCTGATGGAATTTTCATTCATCAGTCTAAATACACAAAAGATCTTTTGAATAAGTTTGATTTACAAAACTGTAAACCCTGTTCTACTCCCATGTGCAACACCACACAATTGGATGTTGATCAGAAAGGTAAAGTTGTTGATGAAACGCTTTACAGATGTATGATTGGTTCCTTGATGTATTTAACAGCTTCTAGACCAGATATTATGTTTGCTACATGTGTTTGTGCTAGATTTCAGGCTGCACCTAAGGAGTCTCATCTGATTGCAGTCAAGAGGATCTTTAGATATCTGCAAGGTACACAATCTCTAGGCTTATGGTATTCCACTGGACATTCTTGCAAATTAGTTGCTTTCTCTGATAGTGACTATGCAGGGTGTAAGTTGACCAGGAAATCAACTTCTGGTGGATGTCAATTCCTAGGCAACTGTTTGATTTCTTGGCAGAGTAAGAAACAAACATCTGTTGCTACATCTACTGCTGAAGCCGAGTACATTGCTGCTGCAAGTTGTACATCTCAAGTACTCTGGCTTCAGAATCAACTTTTGGATTATGGCATTACAGAGACTAAGACTCCATTATTAATGGATAGTGCTTCAGCTCTTTGCATTGTCAAAAATCCAGTCCAGCACTCTAGGACCAAACATATAGAAATTAGACATCATTTTATAAGAGATTGTTTTGAAAAGGGTCTAATTAATCCTATGTTTGTGCCTAGTGCTGATGAGCTTGCAGACATTTTTACTAAGCCTTTGGATAGTTCAACTTTCCACAACCTGGTGTTAAGGCTTGGTATGCTGCAGCTAGAATAAGTGACAACTACTGATGATCTCAGTAACTACTGATGATCATTGGTAACCATGTCACATATAAGTACTGATGAGTTATTTTACCCTCAGTAGTTTTTATAACTACTGAAGGCTAAATGCTTTAAGTACTGTACTTTCTGCTCTAAACTACTGATGTAGTTACAACTACTGAAATCAGTAGAAACAGATAGTACTGATGTCCTATGAAACAACTGAAAACAGCAAAAAGGCTGATGAGTAAGTGTTGAGGACAGTATGAACAGCTGAAAGGCTATGAATTGACGACAACTACTGATGAGTACTCTCTCTTCAGTAGTTCACAAACTGCTGTTTCCTCATTAACAACTGAAGCAATACCATGTCTTCAGTAGTTCACACAACTACTGATGACTAACACCAAGTCTTCAGTTGTTTACAACAACTGATGGCACAACCAGGGTCTTCAGTAGTTTCACAACTACTGATGACTAATACCAAGTCCTCAGTTGTTTCAACATCTGAAGTCCAACTTCTCTTCAGTAGTTTTTTAAAAACTACTGATGTCTAAATCAGAGACTTCAGTTGTTTTAACGTCTGATTGTCACACCATGTCTTCAGTTGTTTTATAACAGCTGACCACACCAATACCATCAGTCGTTTCAAACCTCTGAAAGTTAATACCACGTCATCAGTTGTTTCAAATACTGATGACTAACACCAAAACCTTCAGTCGTTTCATAACCCGTACCCTATATATATCTGATCCCTCTTTCAGAGTTTTTCATTCTTTCACGACCTAAAATTTCAAAAGCTCTGAAAACCTTTCACCTTCATTAATGGCGACCATGCAACTCAAGCCTCGACACAACTGTGTCGCGTACCTTACTAAATCGCCCTTCTGGACCAAATTCGATAATGCTATTGAAGTGTATCTGAAGTGTATGGCCGAGAAGGATTATTTGATGGTGTGCCCGAGGTGCTGACAATGGATGAGCAGATCATGTTTCTAACGGCTTACACCAGGGAATCCTATAGGCTGATACACGGGAAGTAGATCTCATGGTTGGGGTAATAGCTCAGTGTCCAAGTCCCCAATACAGAGCTCCCAACCATATCATGCAAGACAGATCATCAGAGACTTCTTCCCAGGCCGGTGCTGAAAAAGGGTCACTTCTCATCTGATCAAGAGGATAAAAAGACCAATCTATCTGCCAAAATAAGTGGGACTCGTCAATAACTTAGAGGTTTTGGCTGCATTGGTTCAGGGGGAGTTTGTTGGACCAAAAGAACCAATGAGCCTGATCAGAGAAACCTCTAAGTCCCACAAGTCATCACAACAGCTGAAGAAGACCTGATCAGCTGTTCTACAAAGTCTGAAGAATACAACTGCTGAAGTATTTCTGAAGTACTGAAGACAAAGACTGAGACAACAGCTGAAGATCTAAAGTCTGAAGATTTCAACAAGTACTGAAGACAAAGACTGAAGATCAACAGCTGAAAGACAAAGTCTGATGTTCAAGTACTGAAGACATCAGCTGATGTTAACAGCTGATGACAACAGCTGAAGAGGGCTTCTTCAGTTGTTGTGATGGTTTTTCTTCATCAGTAGTTTTATTTTCCTTTCAGTAGTTTGTTTACTTTTCAGTAGTTTTATTTCCTGTTCAGTACTTGTAAACAACTGAAGAGGTTGTTCTTCAGTTGTTGTAGTATCAGTAGTTTTATGTTTTTCAGTAGTTGTAAATAAGATGTTTAACACTTAGGAACATTTGTAAGAAGATGTCAGTTGTTGACATCTTCAGTAGTTGTTAAACATCAGTAGTTATAAAACGGTTACATGTCACTTTCAAGTGACATCAGCCTACGTCATTCTTTCCTTTATAAGGAAGGACGACTCACCTGTAATCGTGCCTTCGAGGCCGACAATCTTAATGCAATATTCCTTTTGTCGGATATTTCTCTCTCTATAACAACATTCTTTTATCGCTTTATATCGAATGTTCTTGCTTGAATTTGTCTAATTCTGAGCTATTCTGCTGCTATATTTGTTCAATCGATTAAACTAAGGGCTGAGATCCTAACAGCATTGTTTGCTTTCTTGACTTCCTCTTTAGTAGTCTTCAAACTCTTTCTACTGACAGTTTTCTTCTTTTCAGTACTGGCAGTAGTTGGAGTTTGAACTTTAGGTGTTAATCTTGCTCTCTAGTCCTTTCAGGACTTTCAGAATTAACTCCTGAGTTGATCAACTCATTGATCATGTGAGTGTCAGCAGTGGAACCATCAACATCAGCTGATAGGTTCTGAGAGGGCTTAGTGCTGACTTCTACTTCTGATAGTGCTGAATCAGAAAGTAGATCACATGATGAAATGGATTGGTTATTACTCTCACCATCAGATTCTACCTCTGCTCTGGGAGTAAAATCTGTAGGTGGAGCAGTGTGATTGTAACCAATGCCAAACTTCACATTGGAAGCAGATTGCTTACTAAGAAGCATTTCAAAACCTTTGCATGATTGTACCCATCGATCACACTCTACCTGGGTGACTGCAAGGGTTTCCTTGAGATCTTTATACTTCTCTAGAAGTATCTCTTCCCTAGCCTTATCATCAGTTATTTGACATTTAAGTTTGTAAATCTCATCATTCTTATCATTAAGCACAGACTCAAATTCAGCTTTGCTTTTGGAAATTATTTGTTCTAGCTCAATGTTCTTGTTGATTAAAGCTACATTTGCTTCTCTAATAGATGCAAATGCTGCTATACATGTTTCAGAACACAATTTGGCTTTTGCCTCAGAGGATACCTGTGATACCTTTGGTGTAGAGGCATTAGTGGATGAAGTATCAGCAGAATCCAAAGCCATAAGAGCTAAATTTCCAAAGGACTTTCACCACCATGTTGACCAGCACCTGAGAACAGTTGTTCATGACCAGACAAGTCATCTGGTAAACTGCTCCAGTCAACAACTCCTGGGGTGAAGAAGCTGTGTTGTTGAGGTTGAGTTTGTTGATGAGATTGGGAAGGTTGTGGTTCAGGCAATGCTTGTGGTTGTTGTGCAATTGGAGCTTGAACAGGATTTGGTTGAGGCATATAATAGAAGGGATAAGGATATGACATTTGACCCTGGAGAACAAAGTATGCACGAGATCTAGGATGTGAATGATGACCAGAACCAGCAGGATGTTGCCCTCTGTTTTGTGGACTAGTACTAAGAAAAGTCACAAAGGGTGCAGAAGAGTTAGATCCAGTTGATCTACACTCTCTTGCAAAGTGTCCCAGCCTTTGGCATTTGTGACACCTCAACTTACTCTTGTCAAAACCAACTTTGGTTTTGCCAGAGAGTCCAGGAAATTTCCTGCCAGTTCTCTTATAGAACTTCTGAGATCTGATATTAATCAGTGCCATTTGGCTCAGAATATCCATCTCTTCTAGATCATCATCAGCTATTCCATTCAAATCATCCATGATGAAGCATAGATTGTCACTATTACTGCCAGAATGACTCTCAATACCAACAAATGCATGATCAGAACTATTTGAAGAGAATAAATATGCTCATCATAATTGCTTTCAGATGCAGCATATTCCGACTCATGACCAACCAGGCAGTATTCCTGGTACAAAGTCATCAGTGAGCTTTCCTGATGAGGACAGTTTCCTCTTCTGCTCTATCTCTCTTTTGAATGTAAGCAGTTTCCATGAAGTTGGGTGAGAGATAGGCTATCCAGATTTGCACTGGAGCGTAGGACAATAGTGTATGTGTCCCATCTCTCAGGCAGTGATTTGAGGAACCTGTTATTCATCTAGCTATTGGTGTATTCCTGTTTCACCATTTTCAGCTCAGAGATCAAGCAGGAAAAACGCTCAAACTGTTGAGTCAGTGTCTCACCCTTTCTATGAGAGAATGTCTCATATGTTGGGCAAGGATTTCTCTGTTGTTTGCTAAGACCTCATCTGTGCCACCGAATTGTTCCTTCAAGGCATTCCAGAGATCATGAGCAGTTTCATGATGCATAAGCCCTGAATAGATTTCATTAGGCAGTGCCATGGCCAGAATTCCATGGGCTTTAGCATCAATCTCAAACAGTTTCCGATCTTCAGCAGAGTATTGTTCCTTCTTCTTCGGAACCATTTGATTGGTTTCCGGATTGTTCACCATAGGCTTATGTGGTCCATGTACCACAGATGTCCAACAACCTGAACTGTTAACAGACAGGTAATGAAGCATTCTTCGCTGCCATATGTTATACTCGGTTCTAACCAGCATCGGAGGCTTGGTTGAGGAACCGGTATTGTGAGGATCATTAGAAGGAGTAGTCATCTCAGATTCAATCAAATTCAATTAAGCTATAACAGATTTAGAACAAAACACAACAACCAATTGAACCAAGAGAGATCTCAAAATAAATGAACGAAAGCGACAGAAATTCAATAATCTATAACCAGTTCTTGCGAATAAGCTAATTCAATCAAACATAGATATCAATTAGCAGTTTCAATGATCAATTGTTAGATCGATCATTGATTAACCTGCTCTGATACCACTTGTTAGGATCAGTGATCTACGTTTGATTGATTAGAGAGTATAGCAGCGGAATTCTAACAATGAATTAGCCAATTCACAAGAACGAAAAGATATTCAATGAAGAACAAAAATGGTTATAGATAGAGAGAATTCTGCAAATATATTTCATTCAATATTTGCTTTCGTGGTAACGGAATGTCACACTTACAATTAGGTCGACACCTCTTATATAAGAGATGTGACGTCTGCTGATGTCACTTGATAGTGACATCTAACAGAATTATTTCAACTGAAACACAACTACTGAAGATGTCAAAACAGCTGACATCTTCTTAAAAAAATACTAAGTGTTATCAGTTACTACAACTACTGGAAAACATAAAATACTGATACTACAACGACTGAAGAACAAGCTCTTCAGTCGTTTTAGAAAACTACTGAAAATAAAAACATAAAACTACTGATATCACAACTACTGAAGAAGTACTCTTCAGCTGTTGTGACAAACTACTGAAACTTCAGTACTTGGTCTTCAGACTTGAACTTCAGGCGTTTCATCAGCTGATGACTTCAGTAGATATCATCAGCTGATGTCTTCAGTCTTTGTCTTCAGACTTTGTACACCAGTTGTCATCTTCAGCACTTGTAGACTCTTTAGCTGTTGTACTTCAGTACTTTGGTCTTCAGCTTCAGCACTTGTGTTCTTTAGCTGTTCAGCTTCAGCACTTGTGTTCTTCAGCTGTTTAGCTTCAGCACTTGTGTTCTTCAGCTCTTGAGCTTCAGCACTTTAGTCTTCAGCTGTTGAAGTCTTCAGTACTTGATCTTCAGCTGTTGAAGTCTTCAGCACTTGTCGAACTGCTGATGAAGCCTTCAGCAGTCGTTGTGATATCATGTGGGACTTAGAGGTTTTCTGATCTTGGCTAATTGGTTCTTTTGGTCCAACACATACTTTGAATTTCGGGTACTAATCCCCGTATGTAATGCTCAACCCTCTTGTGCACTTCATTCACCATTCTCAGGCATAGGGTTGCTAGTTCATGGGTTCTGGTGGTGTAGGCCTCGATTTCCGAGCCTGCATTTTAAGTTGCCAGAACTCCATTTCCAGCTTTTGTACCTCGTTGCGAGGACAGTACTCCTTAGTCATCATCACTTTAAATTCATCCCAGGGAAGTCGATTTGCCATCGCTTGTCCTAGCATCTGGACCTGCGCATTCCACCAAGACAGAGCAGCACCTTCTAGAGTCCCGCTGGCATATTTCACTTGATCCGCAGGTGGACAGTTGCATTTGGAGAAGACAGATTCAGTCTTCTCGAACCATCGTACAAGCCCTATAACACCCTCAGTACCGCTGTAGGTGTGTGGTTTACAGTCCATAAAGGACTTGTAGGTACACACTGGTTGTCCTGTTTTAACACAACACACATTGATCAGACATCCCATACGGTTATGCAGGATATCAGATTTAACTTTCTATCATTGTTTACCTGCTGGCTGACCCGTCTGGGCAGCAGCCACTGCTGCCTGAACATGCTCATTAATTAGGGCAGCAAATTCTACGGGGGTCATGTTTATAGCACCACCGCCCTGTTCTCCAGTACCATGTCCACGTCCGCGTCCACGGCCACGTCTACGTCCACGTCCATAGGCTTCCATTCTTTTCACTTTACATTCATAAATACAATAATGAGTAACATCAAACACATTCATCTCATTGAAGTATAGTAAACAGTAAATAAAAGAAATAATGAATCATCACAACCACAACATTCATACAAAAATGATACCCAAAGTAAATAAATTCTAAATGAGTCACAATGTATTTATCAATGTCAAAATTTAAGTTTATTGTTCGTGTTGGGAAACAACCCTTCCCACATAGGTTTCAAAAAGAAAAACACTACGTAGTCTAAGTCATATAAAGAAAGTCAATCGACAACATCTGACCTATCCCTGTCATCCTCCATCTCCACCGGTTCTTCCTCCTCGGGATCCTCATCCTCAGGGTCTGCTGCAGGAGTAGGAGCAATAGCTATTGAAATCTGAAGCGCCACTAGTTGGGCTTCTAAGATAGCAATCCTATTATCAGCTATTGCGTGCCGCTGTTCACGAGCAGTCACGTGCCCTCTGAGTGCTATGAGACCATGTTCCATGTGGTGACACCCATTTAGGGTCGTCCCGTGTTGGTCCTCGAGTTCATCTATTTGATGTCTCAGTTTGTACACCTCGTGCTACGGTGTACAAATATCACCCGTGAGCCGCCTGACTCGATGCTGTTCAGTGTCCAGTGCAGCCACCAGTGCAGCAATCAGTTGCTCGTTGGACTGCACTGTCCGTGGGCATGAAGGCATTGGTTGATCGGCGTTGTTCCTAGTCCTGGGCCTTGAGACAGGTACGCGCTCCCTATACATAATATGATCAACGAATCTGGGATAGAAACTCTAGTCTCGTGGAGTGTCACGCTCTATCAGTGAAAAAGGTTGATCCCAGTCAATCTCCCTTCGAGGATAAGCTAGTCGAGGTCAATAGAGTCCATTTTCAGGTACAGGTGCGGGAGGTGGGGATTTAGATCATGAAGGTGATTCAGGTCACTTACCCAGAGCTCTCGATGACGATGCCATGCTGCAGAGAGTCTGACGTGTATGCCAATGAGTTTACAGTAGATGAGAATAAGGCACAGGTAACTAACTGTGTACAGTTATAATCTACAGTGTATGCAAACTAGTTCTCTATAACCAATGGCTCTGATACCATTCTATCACACCGGCCCCTCGCATCAACAATATTGTCCGCTTTGCCCACGAGGAGCTCACGGGTTTGCTTTTGGTTGCCCGGGTGAAAACTTCCCAGGGAGGTCACCCATCCCTGGACTGCTCCCACCTGAGCACGCTTAACTGTGAAGTTCTCCTCTCATCCACATCCAATACGCCCAAAACGCGTTGTTGGTGTTAGAGGCTAGATATTCCTTATGAACCAAGAATCTCTCCTATCCACAGCCAATGTGGGATATGTGTAGGGTGTCACAAGCAACCCCTGTTTGGACTCATCGTCCTCGATGAGCTCGAGAAGTCACCATCCTTGGTGAGGTATGTCCCACACCCCGAAAGACATAGGAGTGGCTCTGATACCAATCTGTCACACCCTCAAAATCCACGTGCGGAGTTTTACCGCGAGGCGTGTGAACAAACTAGGATCACAGTCAGTAGTTACTAAGAACGAATCTATATGCCACAATAAAAATAAAATCAACCAAAGTTTAAACTTGAAACAGTGCAGAAGTGATTTGTAAAACAACCAAAAGAGCATAAATGTATACTATGGAAAAACATGCGCCAACCCAAATGAGTGAACATTTTAATCATTAAAAACTATAAAGATGTCTTCAAGACCAAGTCTTGGAATGCAAGTGAAACCATGTAGTGCTCCTAAAGGCAAGCAAGCTAATGACCTGAGAATAGCATACTAAAATGTCGATACAATGGTTTAGCAAATTCTATTTGTTCTTCGCCGCTTTGGGTTGTGGGGCTTACTTCCTAGCCCCAGTGGGAGTAGTGACTAGCGTTATAGGTCGTTGGGCGGTCAGTTCAAGAGTGATATTCAAACATAAGCAGTTTAATAATAGAGATATAGAAGTAGTGCATTTTAACAGATAGCTAGTCCATTAACAATAAATATTAAGTCATAGTGATTTCGTAATTGAAGCTGACTGTGTTACGTTGTTGCCTTCTGTCACGACTTAATAGGTCGTGACAATGTTCAATAGGAAAAATTGCACCCGGTTGACCTCGAGTCACACTGGTGGGGTTCGTCAGACCCAGTAGTACTACCCAAATTTTCCCGCTATTCAATATTAACAATTCGAAAGTGTGAGGACTTTTCCATGATATCAACACTATATTAATATTATACACAACTTGAATATATAAAGAGTTTGTAGTTTACCAGTATGCTATCTTCCCCAGAATAGATACTTAGAGTTTTTACTTGACAGACAGAGTGGACAGACAACCTTCAGAGGTAACCTAGATCATATAAGTACATGAGTACGTGCAAACAGAGAACATGTGAAACCCTAAGTACACTACAACCAAGGACTCAAGATTTCAGAAAACAGACATGTTTGACCCAGATGACTCGTTTGACCCGTTGGTCACTTTATGTGTTGTAAACCATTCAAGCAATCATACACATATATCATACATGGTTAACATTCAAATGGATCATATGTATGCTACATTATCCAGGTGTATCACTTATATCATCATACAACCAAGTATCATACAAGTCATGCAAATCTAGAACATTAACATGTCCACTAGTTATAACATAACTAACATGCGACACAAAGATCAAATCATGCACCACATGCCATGTGAAGCCACTCACGACTTCACATCCTAAACCCTGCCAATCCTACTAAGTAGGGGCCTCAGATTCGTATGCGTGTACGATGATCCTATTCACATTCATTAACCATGTTCATTGCATTCAACATACACCACAACTATCAATTTCCAGTCCCAAACATGATGTCTTAACTACTAACCAACATCAACATCATACATGGTCATCAAAGTCCAAACATCACCCATGATTATCCAAGCATCCCATACAACTACTTTAACATGTTCTATCATATTAGAATTCATCCATGAACATACTAACATGCTCCTAACATCCCAAACATGTTCAAACTATCATCTTTCAAACTTTGTGCAAATAAAGTTTCCCTTTTGGGAAAGTACATTCCAACATCTATCAAACACTCAATGTATTCATGAATTCATTACAATTATACCATCTCAAGCTCATAACAACATCTAGACATGATTAACAATACCTAATCATCATAATCCATTAATCATCATGAACAAAAGTTTCCACTTTTGGCAAGATATGAAGAACAACATTCATTCTAAGATTTCTAGCATTCATGTCAACAATCTAGAATCTAGTTATCATCATGACCACATCAATAATATCAATCCATCATTAGATCATCATGTCATGGAAATAAAGTTACTATTATTAGTAACCTATGAACACCAACTTCAATTCATCAATTTCTTGCAAGATCAATGTATCCTAGCAATCATACAACCTACTAATCATCATACATTCATCACACAATCATCAATCATACATAATCTTATCAATTTCTAATTAGGGTTTGCCTAGAATCAATGTTTATGATCAATCCATTAAAAACGTATCATTCATGCATAATCAACGTTAAACAACATGTATACAGTCCAACTAACATACTAACATCATCAAACAACATCAATTTCGACCCCATGATATACAAAAACGAATTAGGGTTCGGCCCTAACAATCCATAAAAACCTGTAAAATCTAACCTTTAAACGTTTGTTAACTTTCAATTGATGATTCCAATGTCTTCTAAGCCTTGAAATCTACAAAAACCGTAGCACCAAGATGGTTTGAAGGCTGAAATTCGAAGTGGAGAGGGTTTGGAATGAAGGTTGCGGCCGAATGGGGTGGGGGCTAGGGTTTGGAATTGTTTTGTTTAAGTTAATTTACATAATTACCATTTAAACCCTTGTGTTTTGTATTTTATAAAAATTTAAGCTTTTAAACTCTTTGTAAAGTGTTTGTAACTTAATAATATAAAGATATAAACCAATAATAATCATTATATATTTTATCTTTATAAAAACACAAGACATACAAGTAAATAGGCACGTTTCCACGTTAGGCGATTAATTTCCTAATTAACATTTAAAATATGCAAACACATAAACATAATACCATAATCACATTGTCAATTAGATTATCATTATTTTAACATTATTAATTATTATTAGGTTACAAATGTTAATGACAACTAGTGTGTGCTTACGACACGTGTATGCAAGACTCAACGGAACTAACGGAGTTTGATAACGAAAATTTGCCGGATGTCACATATACATATGTATACATATCTATATATATATATATATATATGTGTGTGTGTGTGTGTCTATATATGTATATATATATATATATGATATAATATACATATATATACATATATATACATATATATACATATATATATATACATATATATATACATATATCTATATATATAATATATATATATATATATACATATATATATACATATATATATATATATATACATATATATACATATATATATACATATATATATATATACATATATATTAGCTTTGATAAGTAATAGTCCATGGCTGAGGTGAGCCCTTAATCCACAAGATTTTTAAGAAGATTCTTAAACAACCCATGATATGAGCTCAAGCGTAGGCTCGAGCTTGCGTAAGCTCAACTCAATTTGAGCCTTTTTTGAACTGATATTGAGTAGCTTGCAATTCGCGTTGACTTATTTACACACCTATATTTATCGTAATGCCTTTATGGTTCTCTACCTATGGATTGAAATTTCATATAGTATACTTCCCCTATGGTCTTTACCCAGTAATCACAATTATGTAGTATAATAATAACATATGTATGTACTATTTACCCCCTCCCCCAATAACTTTAAAATATTGCATATATGGTCGAATGTATATTTGGCTTTTTTGTAAGAATTCAGCATTTTCGTGTGGTCAAACATCCAAGCCTAAAATCTCTCTTGTATGTAGTCCAAGCCTTTCTGGTGTAAAGGATTTTTAGGTGGTATTAGCCTGCTCAAATTGTGAGATTTGGTCCATGAATGAAGATGCAAGCCAAATGGTCCTTAAGAAATGATATATATGTATATTTTCGGGTTAAGGAGGATGTGAAGTTTTTAAGGATGCAATTGGCTCTTGATCAGACCATAAACGAGTCCTTGATTTAGTATCTCTTCTAGCTTGGAGTATTGTAGAAGGACCATTTTATTGATTTCCTTATACTTTTTGTCAACTAAATAAGCTAAGATCATCATTTTTAATATTTAGCTAATTTTCTCTACAAAATTCATGCATAAACTTGAGCCAAGTTACATCCTATCAAAGATATAAATATTTATGCAAGCAATGCCTTAAATAGGTGCATATTTGATTCCTTACTAAGCTTATGATTCACAAGTATTCGTACTAGGAAACTAATCATTGTAATCATACTTCACTTTATGTATGATTTAATGTATATAACTAAGTATGTGCACCTTGTGAGGAGTAAGTATTTTCACATGTTAGAGGTTTTATGATAAAATCCATTGCTTGAACGGGCATAATTTCAAACGCACTTAATTGTATATTTCGGTAGATTAAGTTTGCTTGTATAATTTTTGAAAGACATATTTATCTTTGGATTTATTAGGTTACTAGTGGCGTTGTCATTTTGCGTGATTTTGCTTGATAACAAGCAAAGTTGACAAGGACATAGATCTTACCATTTGCACAACAATTATCCCCGAAAAACCCTTACAAAAAGTGATATATTGGTATTGAATTCCCATAATTAATAATTTTAGGTTAGGAAAATATCAATATCTACTAAAATTTTTAAACAATAAGAACATTGAAGAAAACTAGTCTCTAGAACTTTACACAAATCGTGGCCCATCTGGCACACCCCCATGCCCAGCTTTAGCACACCACCATACTAATCTGGCACACCCCCACGCCTAGCTCTAGCACACCACCATACTAATCTAGCACACCCCCGTGCTCACTTCCATATAAAAGACAAGAGTATTGTTCTTTGAATAGGGAGAACAAGGGCCATGCCAAGGCAACACAAGGGGGTGTGCCCCACCCTAACATAGTTTGTGCCTCCTTGTAAGACCCGGATTTTAAAAGAGAAAGTGAATAAAAGAAAGAAAATCAATAAAAACCCAGTTGAGGGGCTAAAGTTGTGTAAATGACAAAGTTTATTATAATTTTGTTCAAGAAGGTGGGCATGGCCGCCAACACCTGCTGCACACTTCTTTTCACCAGAATTTTCTAGAGAGAGAAAACAGAGAAAGCTTTGGTCTTAGAGAGATGAGAAAAAGAAGGCTAAATTCATGTAAGAATTCTTTGTTTTGAGGCGTTCTTGATGGGTTTTGGCCTCGGGTTGTGCTTATGTGTGTTTATGTGTTCGGGTGTGTGTGTTTTTGGTGGGTTTCTTGGTGGTTGAACTCAATTGCAATCGGGTTTTGCAGAGGTCATACTCCAAAGTTGTCTAAGGTGAGTTCTAGAACCCCCTTTTTACATGTTCTAACGGATTTTAGGGCTAAAAATGCATGTATGTATGTTTTTAGGGAAGTGGGTTTTGTAACCGCCTGATCCGTGTGTGTGAATGTGGGTGGGGTGTGATTTGGGTGTTCATGATGTTATGATTGTGTTATGTTCATGGTTTGTTGCTTAGAATGCTAGTATTAAGCTTAGAACATGATGAACTGATAATTTAGGGACTGAATTATGTTGTTTAGTGTAAGTTGGTTGCCCATGCGCCTGAATATGGCCCATGGTCCCAACGTTTTAATTTGTCTAAGTGTTTGCCCATACACCTGAAAACCGATGCGCCCAAATAGTATCCATGGGCCTAGGATTATGCTGAATTTGGCTAAGAGTCCCATGCACCATGACTGGCCATTCGCCCAAGCACTCATGGCTAAGTGTCCCATGACAAAGTGTTGGGTCATGCACCCAAATAGTACCCATGCGCCTAAAAGGCCATGCACCTGCATAGTGCTCATGCGCATATGCCTTAGAACATGTTTCTGAATTTTGAGGAAAACGTGAAGTATTTGGCTTTCACTTGGATGTTCCCGGGGGTGATGTAAGTTGACTTTATGATGTTGGATGATGTTGTAGGTGATGTGTATGATGCTATGTATGGTTATGGTTATGTTTATGTTTATGTTTATGTTCCTTGTTATGTATGTTTATTTTCCGTGGCTTTGTGTGGTATGTTAATATCAATTAACGTAAAGTAGTATGTAATGAAAAATGAAAGATAATGTAAAGAGGAACGTAAAGAATGAAAGAATGCATGAATTAATGAATGAAATTAAGAAACTTTTGCAAGAAATATATGAAGGTTCACACCTAATGAAAGGTGTTAGCTCAACTATGTGCGGGTCAGCTACCCCGGAAGGATGCACACTGGGGTTCAATCTTTGTAATTGACCATAGGTATGGGATCCTTGTCACTTGCCCTAGGTACTGGAGTCAGCTTCATGCATAATGTTCGGGGTGTTTGATAGACTTCAGGCCCAGTAACCAGCTTCATACACAATGTTCGGGGTATAGCACATGACATTGGTCCGTAAGGAAAGATGAACGATAGTGATGAACGTACTTGCCCAAGGCCCTAAAGCCAGCTTCATGCATATTGTTCGGGGTACAGTACCTGACATCAGAAGTTAATGAATTACGTAACGTATGATAAGAAGGATAATGAATGATAACGATGACGTACGATGATGGATGAACTAAAGTTAATGGACAATGATGAAATATAATAATAAATAATTATCTATTTGTACGTATGATGCATGATCGCGTATGAATGTAAAGGAAAGGTTTTAAATGAAAGTAAAGTATTTTGTTTATAAAACTAGAACTCACTTAAAAATAATGACTTGTGTTTCGAGTTGGCAAGTGAATGTTGCTAAGGATGGCACGGGGCATATACTTGGCATTTTTTTGGATGGCATCCATTTTGTTAGGATAATATTTTTGCATTGTAATGTGAAAAAATGATATTGGTAAGTATTAACAATGTTTTATTATTTTGCAAATTCAATTATAATTATATGAAATGGTTTTAAGTTATTCCTTTGCAATGTTTTTAGTAATTTAATGTACATTTTATATTTTGTGTGCAATGATTGACCAGCTATGAGTAGGGTGTTGATCGGGTAAGTTAATCAGGTTTCGGGTTAAGGGTTATTTAGGTTTTTCAATGTTGAAAGTCTACCAAATACCCGACCCAAATAAAGTTTGGTTTAATCGGTTTCGGGTTGTTCGGGTAACAAGTTGTTCGGGTCGGGTTTCGGGTATTAAACAATAGACTCAATTTAGTATGTTTTAATGAGTTTTCATTTGAAATCTTATAATACTAGTGGACTTAAATTAGTTTACTTCTATAATTTATAAAATGTGCTTAAATATATATTTATACGCAAACAATTTGATCAACTTAGACAATCTAAACAAGTGTATACTTAAAATTTACTAAATTATAATATTGGTTGATCGGGTTATTTAGGTTTCGGGTTAATCAGTTCGAGTTATTCGAGTTTTTGAGGTCTGAAAGTTTATCTGAAACCCGACCCGAATAAGAATTGGTTTAATTGGTATTTAGTTTGTTCGGATAACGGGTTGTTCGGGTCGGGTTTCTTCGGGTGCGGGTGAGCTCGGGTCGGGCGGGTTAATTGGGTACAGATAAAATTGACGGGCCTAGTTGTGAGCGTCCCGGGAATGGGGCCTTACAAGTTTGTATCAAAGCAAAAGTTTAAGTGAAAGGGGTAAACATTTTCAATAGAAACCTAAACTTAAACTAAGAACGAGACAAAATGGAAGGGATGCAAGTACGAGTAGCTACAAGCCATCATGTATTTTCTTAATGTTAACCGGTATTATGTGGGCATGTTATGTGATTTATGTGCTTTTTAGTTGATTTAGATACTGATGAAGTTAGTGTAGATACATGTGTACCTAGTTTATGAGCTTAAATGTAAAAGTATTTCTTGTCTTACACATATGTAATGAATGGGTTCTATGAAATATAATATGTGGTTGATATTATAATCTTTAATATTTCATATTATTATTGTGTTAAAATATAATCAACATACTATATAGGTTTGAGGTTGTTGTACACAATTCTAAGTCAATAATGATTGAGTAATGTGTTCAACATAGACGGATGAGTATTCATGCCAATGGCCCATACTTATGGACCATACGCATGAATACATCATTCTTATGGACCAATCACAAGACTGACCCAGGAGACTGGACCAGTCGTACGATTGAGACATAAGATTGACTCGATTGCACGAATGAACCTTCAATCATGCGAATGACTTAATCGCTTGATTTAGTCGCACGATTGAACCATGCTAGTGGTTCAGTCGTACGAATGAAAAAATCTAACCTATAAATACCACTTAATTCGTCGAAAAACTTAACAATTCGAAACACTTGATATTCTCACGAACCCTAGCCGTCCAGAACGTCCAAGGAAGCCTGTCCAAGTTCATAGATCATTCTTGATCGATGTCTATTCATTCATAACATTTAGTTTCAATCTTATACCGATCGGGTAATCGTTCTCACTGATTGGATCGCTAATAAAATAGGATTCCACACTATTTGATTTGGTATAAACGCAGAATCTGTTAGTATTCTGTACTTACACGGTCCTGACAAGTGGTATCAGAGCTTTGGCTCTTGATTTTGTGTTTGATTCGATTAGATTTGTGTTAAAACTCATGTTTTAACTCAAAAGAATCATCTTTTTGAGTCAACAGGTGTTTTTCGACGTTTTCAGGCATTAAAGTTGAAGTTTTTTGTCATACGGTACATTAGGGTTTTTGGGTAAATCGTAATTCGTGTCTAAGTGCCAAAAATTCGATTTTTCCAAACACAGCAGCCTTCAGTCGCACGAATAGCTCATTCGTACGATTGAACTCATTCACACACTCCATCCACATGACTAAACTCATTCGTATCCTTCATTCGCATGACTGAACCACTTCAGTCGTTTGAGTCCATTCGCCTTGTTCACACGCACGACTGAATCCAATCGCACGATTGAAATCATTTGCACTCTTCATTCGCACTAGTGATTTATACGCATTGTCCATTCGCACGATTGAAGTTCTCCTGTTCTCAAAGTACAAAGTCTATACAAATGGAAGATTAGTTTTCTATGTTTACTATCGGGAAGGACTCACGCATCCAGAACCTTGTGCTTCTTGAGAATGAGATAGGAAATCACAATAAACCGCTAAGGCTTGTACATTGGATGACTATCCACAATTAAAATAGCAGTTCGAGATTTACCTAAATGGAGTGGATCCAAATCTCTGGACTCTATAGAGACGGGTTACACAATACCAGTAAGCGCAAATGGAGTAGAGCTGGCGTTGGGTGGAATTAGTGAGGCTCAGAAGATACTCTTTAATGCTGAGAAGAAAGTTTATGCCATGTTGACTCAGTCTATCCCGAAAGACATCTTTCACCAGTTTTCTGAGAACAAGCATGTCAAAAAGCTGTGGGAGGCACTAGAGAAGAGATACGATGGGAATGCAATGTTAAAGACACCAAAGGCAAAGGCTCTCAAGAAGGATTTCGATAACTTCTCTTCTATAGGAAACAAGAGCGTAGATGATATTATTGACAGATTTTATCATCTAATGAGTGAGCTGCACAATCATGGGGTAACCACATCAATAGAAGATAAAGTTTCAAGTTTTTCTGATGGGCTGCCTGAGAAATGGGATTCATTTGTGTTCAACCTGAGACAGAATGACATACTTGCTATGTTGGACATAAATGACTTCATCTTGAAGTTAAGGGAGGAGAAACTGAGGATGAAGTACAAGTCGAAGAAAGGATCTTACGTTCAAAATCCTTCACTCTACAACTCGGTTCCCAATCCAACTAGTTCAGGAGCACCACTACAAACAACTTTTGTTTCCAGTTCAATGGCTCCTTCACAATCCACTGCTTTAGGACCAGAAACGTCTGGGTCATCATCGACTCAATACATAGTGCCTGAAGCCAATACTACTAAGTTGAATACCGAGAATCTCTGTAATATCACAGTGGAGGTTGCAAAGGAGTACATGGATCTTCTTGCAACAGTGGTTCAATCGTATGATGGTCTAGTTGCTAGGAAGATCGGAAATTATCATTTTGTAGATGAAGACTACGAGCAGGTTGACGAGAACAAGCTAGAAAGGATAGATATCATATGGGCTCTAGCTAGTGTAGTTTGACGAGATAAAAAGTTTGTTAAGAAGACGGGACTGAATCTAGAAGTCATAAAAATATACGACCTTTGGTTTCAACAAAACCAAGGTCACCTGCTTCAATTGTGGTGAAAAAGGGCATTTTAAACGTGAATGTGTGAAGCCCAAGAAAACAGGAAATTGTAACCCATTTCTTATTTTCAACTGCCAAGACAAAGACATGGCTGGAACTAGCTCTTCAAATAAAGAGACTAAAGCACTAACGCCCAAGGTGATGAAGAACAAGACTAGTCCTTCCGATTTGTCTCTCCTGGAGAATCCAACATTGTTTTTGTCGAGGCATTGGATGATGGGTCTACTAGTGAAGGTGAGATTGCTACTGAACAAGCGATGTCAGATAAGAAAGAAGATGTGAATGTTTTAAACCACTTGGTTGAGGAAGAGCTCAGAGCAACAAGTTCAAAATCTTCAACAATAGAAGAGTCTACCTCTGCACTGATGGCTGAGTCAACTAACTCCTCACAGGTATGTTCTTTAGATCAACTTTTTAATAAACATGCTTGTTCTGAATGCAAAAAATTTAGGGAAAGCAAAGACATAAAATTTTCTAGGTTATTAAAACACAATGATAACTTAGTAAATGACTTACAACTCTGCACTGAAGCTAATCGTATATTAAAGCAAAATGAGTGCAGTTTTAAAGAAAAGATAGAACTTTTGGGTAAACAACTAAGGAAAACCGAGGTTGTCACCTTAAATCAATCATATGATATAAAGTTTTATTTAAATTCATTAAAAGAAACGAAAAAGGAGAAAACAGTTTTTGAAGTCAAAGTTAATTCCCTAAAAAACTGCATAGTTGGGCCAGTTCTTCTCACATAGTAAAGAACTTAGTGAAAGAACGAAACAATAGGGAAGGTTTGGGATTCAAAATAGTTCCACAACCACATGCGATCCTCTTGAATGTAAAATGTAGACCTATAAATAACAACCCAATCAAGGATCATGTGGTGTGTACTCCTCTAGTTAGTGATCTTGATTCCATGGGTAAACCAGTGAAATCTGACACTAAACAGAAGGAGGCTACTTTGAAATCAAAAGGAAAGATGCTAGTTGAGAACTTGGATGACGCATTAAAAAGGGTTAATATAAGGTCAGGTTCACCAAAGTCCATTTCAGAACCCAAACTGACTAAATTAGTTAACCACAAACATGTTAATCATCAAAGTCCAACCAAAGGGCAAGTTAAAGATTTTCAAAACATCAAAACAATTAATTTTGTTAATAAGGGTGAAACATCTAAAAGAGTAGTAACAAAAGCATACTAGACACACCTCACACCTTCACTAAACTCAACTTTACATAAAAGTTTTCTTTAGTCTGTAGAGGCAAGATCTTGCTATAGTTGTGGAAAAGGAGGACATATTTCTACTAATTGTCCTTACTATCAGACGCCCAGAAAGAAAATTGAACTTAGGATACACAAACAAGTTCTTCTAAAATAAGATCTACACTCCACCTAAGAGTGTTAGTAAACCAAAAGTTCAAACCATAAGTTAGTCGTCTATTTACCACAAACAGACCTTACACAAAACTAGCTTATGGAAAGAAAAATCAAGTATAGGGTCTGATAGTGAGAATGATAAGAAGAAAGATATACCCTCATCCTCTAAAGGACAATGGTTGAGTTTATGAGGGTGATTCCTTTGGGTCACCCAAGCCAGTTAAGGCTTGGGTCCTAAATCTAAACTAACAAGATTCTTTGACTGTGCATGGTGTCCGCTATAGCGCTATCACTAATACCTAGATTATTGATAGTGTGGCATCCAGGCACATGACAAGAAATTCGTCCCTCCTTTTTAACATCAAACCAATCAAAGGGGGACATGTTTCATTTGCTGGGAACAAAGGAGGCTACATTGCATCACAAGGCGAAGTAGGAAACGAGAAAGTAAAGTTTGACAAGGTAAACTGCATTCAACAACTTCAAAACAATTTACTTTCAGTCTCCCAGATATGTGATAAAGGCTTTATGGTTGTATTTGACAACAAGAAGTGCTACATGTTGAAGAAGGACTATGTGATTGAGGAGGATAAGGTTCTCATGTCAGTTTCAAGATATATAACCTGTATGTCTTGGATCTATCAAAAGCATCCACAACTGATCACACGGTTCAGTGTTTCTTGTCAAAGGTAACTAAGAGGGACTCAGTCTCGTGGCATAGGAGAATAGGGACATCAATCCTAGGAAGATGAATCACTTGATTCAGAATGATCTAGTGAATGGTGTAAATGTTAAGAACTTCCAACTTCTAGACTTCTGCATAGTTTGCAAGAAAGGGAAACAGACTAAGAAGGCTCATAAGGAAAAGAAAGTTAACTCTATTGACATGCCTCTTGAGTTTCTGCACATGCATCTGTTTGGACCTGTTAGCACAAAGAGCATTGCTGGAGACTGTATTGCTTTGTAGTAACAGATGATTACTCAAGATTCTCTTGGGCGATGTTTTTGAAAGCCAAATCAAAAACTTTTGAATCATTAAAACATCTGGTAACCACATTGGAATCACTCTACAAGCTGAAAGTTTGGCAGATTCGATCAGACAACGACACTAAATTCAAGAATCAGTAGATGGAGGCATACTGTAGAGAAAGAGGAATTGCTAATCAATTCACCTCTACCTACACTCCATAGATAAACGGGGTAGTTGAAAGAAAGAATCAAAGTTTGATAGAGACTGCCAGAACAATGCTTGCTGACTCAAAACTGCCAATTCATATTTGGAATGAGGTAGTGGCAAATGCGTGTTACACACTCAATCAAGTCTTAGTGGTCAAGCGACATGGGAAAACGTGTTATGAACTACTCCAGCGACGTAAACCTAATTTGGAGTATCTAGAACCATTTGGCGCACCTTGTAAATGGTTGAAGAAGTCTCGTAATGGGAAGTTCAATGAAAAGGCAGAAGAAGGGATATTTCTCCGATATAGGATACCAGACAAGAGAGTTTACAACAACTCAACGGGTAACATTGACGTTCAAAGATACACCACCCCCCAACTAGGAAAGGACCCTCATTCTTCTTTGACTATGATGGATTTTTTTAATCCTTCAATTTGCCGCTTTCCTATATTGATGACAAGCTTTCTGCTAGGATGATATACGATGCTCTTAACACTCCTCCATCAAACTCGACATCAACTGGTCCATTAGATGATTCATCTAGCCCATCAGGGGGAGACCATGAAGTGATTGAATCTTCATATGATGATGAGGCAGTTGAGACTGCTAATGAGGACCAATAGGAACAGGTTCCTACTAATGAAAGTACACAAGCATCAAATCTTGATGCCTCTGACTCTTCGGAACCTCATACTCTAACAGCTACAGATCCTGAACATGAGTTTCCTAATCTGGATAATGAGGTGGCTATACCATCAACCCCTGGATCACGGCTAAACGTTTATCATCCCTTGGACAATGTCATTCAGGATGTTAGATCAGGAGTACAGACCAGAAATCAGCTATACTTAGTTGATTATGCCTCAGTAATGGAAAAGGGATACCTTCATGATGGAGCATATCGATGTTTTGTGTCTCCATTTGAGCCAAAATATGTTAATGAAGCATTAAACGATAAGGCATGGGTCAGTGCGATGAAGAAGAACTCCTACAGTTCAAGAAATTAGGAGTATGGACCCTTGTGGACAAACCAAAAGGTGCTAAGGTGATTGACACTAAATGGGTACTGAAATGCAAGAAACATGACCAAGGGGTAATAATTAGGAATAAGGCCCGACTTGTAGTTCAAGGATTTTGACAAGTCGAAGGCATAGACTACAATCAAGTGTTTGCACCAGTGGCAAGGATAGAAGCAATACGTATATTTCTAGCTTATGCATCCTACATGAAGATCAAATTCGATCAACTAGATGTCAAGAGTGCGTTCCTTCATGGTGAAATCTATGAGACGGTTTATGTCAGTCAACCCGAAGGATTTGAGGATCCTTATCACCGGGACAGAGTTTACAAGCTGGATAAGGCTCTCACGGGCTCCATCAAGCCCCTAAAGCCTGGTATGAGAAACTCTCAACTCATCTTGTGAAATATGTTTTCGCAGAGAAGTTATTGACTGTACATTGTTCATCAAAGAAAAAGATGGCAATTTACTGCTGGTACAGATTTATGTTGATGACATAATCATCAGCTCCAGAAATGAAGAATTATGTAGGATTCGAATAGTAATGAAAGAAGAATTTGAGATGAGTGCCAAGGGGAAGCTGAAGTTCTTTCTCGGGTTACAGGTGGATCAGACACCAAAGGGAATCTTCCTACATCAGACCAAGTATGTAGGTGATATTTTCAGTCGATTCGACATGGAAAATGCTTCAGCAGCTGGAACTCCACTTGCCACAAACCATGACGTGGCACCCGATGAAAATGGTGATTTGGTTGATGCCACCATGTACAGAGGAATGATTGAATCCCTCATGTACCTCACAGCCTCACGTCCTGATATCATGTACGCGATGTGTCTTTGTTCCAGATATTAGGCGAAACCAAAAGTAAACCATCTCATCAGAGTCAACAGGATTTTTCGTTATCTAAAGGGTACTTTAACACTCAGGTTGTGGTATCCTCATGATGATGACTTTCAGCTTACAGCGTATACTGACTCGGATTATGGCGGTTGCAAAATGAATTACAAGTCAACATCA
Source organism: Flaveria trinervia (assembly GCA_025506515.1). Classification (NCBI taxonomy): domain Eukaryota; kingdom Viridiplantae; phylum Streptophyta; class Magnoliopsida; order Asterales; family Asteraceae; genus Flaveria; species Flaveria trinervia. The sequence goes on along the minus strand of CM046448.1, from coordinate 95,044,785 downwards.
GCGGGATGTCAGTTCTTTGATAGACGGTTAGTCACCTAGCAGTGTATGAAGAAGACCTCCGTTGCTCTATCAACATGTGAAGCTGAATATGTTGCTGTTGCTAGTTGCTGTTCACAAATAATTTGGATTCAATAGCAAATGCGGGACTACGGTTTGAAATTTTCTAACACTTCTATTTTTGTTGATAATTCTACTGCTATTGCTGTAACCAAAAATCCCGTCCAACATCCTAAAACTAAACACATGGTATTAAGTATCACTTTATACGTGACTATTTTAAAAAGCAATTAATCGATGTGGTTAAAATTAATACAGATTTTCAGTGCGCCGACCTCTACACAAAAGCATTTGATAAATCGAGATTTTTATATCTTTTAGAGGTTAATGGCGTGAAAAAGAAAAGTGAATTGATTCCGCAAGATGAAAGTTCGTAGTCCGACTAGTGTAGTTATTTTTTTAATGTCATTGTATTTTCCTGTCTATTAAAATACAAAAACACAAAAAGATTTTTTGTTTTAGAATTTAGGGGGAGAATAGTTTAGTCTAGTATTTAATTCGTGCAGTATTTAATTACTTAAAAAAACGATGGGGAGGCAGCTTAGTACAAAGGGAACGAATTGGATGGGACTTCAAAACTAGTGTGCTCAAAATGATAAATTCAAAGTACAAGTCTGAGAAGTCTAAGCACAACTAAAGAAAAATGGTAGTTAAACTAGTTTGCTACTGGGATAACATAGAGAAAGTAGACCTAGAGGTTGCTAGTTCATAATATGATGTGTCGGTAGATTCAACACAATAGATGAGTAGACTTTATTGGTGAATTAAAAATTCAAACTAACTTGTTCAACTTGCTATGGGTTCTCATCTTATCCCTGGTTGACACAATCAACACATTTCCAATAAGGGGTGACGAGCTAATAAAACGGTACAAATGTGGATGACCATAAATATGAGCAATGCACATGTAAAAAAAGGATAAAAGCAATCAAGCTGATAACATATGTTGTTGGTGTGTTATGTGCAAAAAGAAAATTAAATGCTCTGAAAAGAAGATAGGTTGTGTGCCTCTCTATTGTGCGGTGGCACTGACCTGAGGATAAGCATAACCTAAATATTTTAGAATTCATTGTTGTTTGCGCCTCTCTGCTATGTGATGGCACTGACCTGAGGCTTAGTATCTCTTTGAAAGCTCTTAGAATAGTCTCTTCCTGTCCAATACCCGTAAACCGCTCAAAAATCTCCTTAGGAATGTTGATTACCAAATAAGTGTGAGATCCACAAATGCATGTTGAAATAATTAAACCTAATTCATCACCATTGTAAGTCAAAAGTCTACATATGGATTTAAGGGGACAAACATACAGACAATCATCGTGATTGCAATTCTTGAAAGTCAAAATCATTTTGCGCATCTATAGCTTCAGTATGCTTTCTTGAAAGTAAAAGGATCACGTCTGCTCAAACCATTGTACGCATATTATAGCTTCAAAATCATTGTGCGCATCTTGTAGCTTCAGTATGATTTCCATAATGAATCATTCCAGAAATGATTTAATCAACTTGAAGCTGTTCTGCTCAAACCCAAAACAACAAAAATATGTCTTGTTTTCTTTTTAATTTCTAATTTATTTTCTATTTTCTAGTCGTTTTTTAAGATTAATCGTCGGACTATAAAACTGGATGTACTCTGTGAATCACTTACTAAAATGGGTCACGTCTGAGATGACCAATCAGTTTAAATTAAATGGGTCATGTCTGAGGTGAAAAATTAGTTTTAAATTAAAAGGATCACATCTGAGATGATCAATCGGTCTTAAACTAAAAGGATCACGTCTGAGGTGATCAAATTGTGTTAAAAGGTCATAATTTTTATCAAATGTTAACATTTTAAAGGGTTAATAGTGCAAAGGGTTCAAGCTCATAAGTATGAGCCAATCGCACGATTGGATCATAAGTATGAGCCAATCGCACGATTGGATCATAAGTATGAGCCAATCGCATCATTGACCCATAAGTATGAGCCAGTCACACAACTGGATCATGAGTATGGAACAACCATGTCATTGGACTACAAGACTGAACCAATCGCATGAATGGTTCAAGGAGTATGAGACATTAAGACAGTATAAAAGGATGGGTGAGTCGGTTGCATTTCTCACAACCCCTCAAATCATTCAAAACCTGCTCATATGTTATTCATCTATAGGTATTGTGAGACTGAAATCGATCAAAATGACCGGTAAAATCTGTTGGACCAAAAGAACCAATGAGACAGATCAGAAAAACCTTTAAGTCCCACAAGATATCACAACAACTGCTGAAGACTTGATCAGCTGTTTGACAAAGTCTGAAGATCAACAGCTGAAGACTAAAGTACTGAAGACTTCAACAGCTGAAGACTAAAGTACTAAAGATCAACAGCTGAAGACTAAAGTACTAAAGACTTCAACAGCTGAAGACTAAAATACTGAAGATCAACAGCTGAAGACTAAAGTACTGAAGACTTCAGCAGCTGAAGACTAAAGTACTGAAGATCAACAACTGAAGACTAAAGTACTGAAGACTTCAACAGCTGAAGACTAAAGTACTAAAGATCAACAGCTGAAGTGCAAAGACTGAAGACAACATCTGAAGACATCAGCTGATGACAACAACTGAAGTTCAAAGTCCAAGTACTGAAGCCTTCAAAGTTTGTCAAAACAGCTAAAGAAGAATTCTTTAGTTGTTGTGATGGTTTCCTTTCAGTAGTTTTCTTTTCTGTTTCAGTAATTGTAAAACGACTGAAGAGCATGTTCTTCAGTCGTTGTAGTTTCAGTAGTTTCTTTTCAGTAGTTGTAGTGATAGTTAACACTTAGTATTTTTGTAAGAAGATGTCAGCTGTTTTGACATCTTCAGTAGTTGTGTTAACTTTCAATAGTTTGAATAATTCTGTTAGATGTCACTATCAAATGACATCAGCAGACGTCACATCCCCTATATAAGGAATGTTCCACCACGACATTCTTATATAAGGGATGATTGACCTAATGTAGGTGTGACATTTTGCCACCACGAAAGCGCGTATTGAATGAAATATTTGATTTGCAGAATTCTTTCTATAACCGTTCGCTCTACTTTGAATATCAATTGTATTCTTGTGAATTGGCTAATTCATAGTTCGATTTCCGCTGCAATACTCTCTAATCAATCAAACGTAGATCACTGATCCTAACAATTGGTATCAGAACAGGTTAATCATTGATCGATCTAACAATTGATCATTGAAACTGCTATTCGATATCTGTGTTTGATTGAATTAGCATATTTGCAAGAATTGGTTATAGATCAATTGAATTTCTGCTGCTTTCATTTAATCGCTTTGTGTTTTCTCTTGGTTCAATTTGGTTTGTTGTGTTTTGTTCTAAATCTGTTAAAATTTAATTGATTTTGGTTGAATCTGAGAATGACTACTCCTTCTAATGACCCTCACAATACCGGTTCCTCAACCAAGCCTCCGATGCTGGTTAGGACTGAGTGTAACATATGGGAACGAAGAATGCTTCATCACCTGTCTGCTAACAGTTCAGGTGTTGGACATCTGTGGTAAATGGTCCACATAAGCCTATGGTGAACAATCTGGAAACCAATCAAATGGTTCCAAAGAAGAAGGAACAATACTCAGATGAAGATCGGAAACTGTTTGAGATTTATGCTAAAGCGCATGGTATTCTGGCCATGGCTTTGCCTAATGAAATCTATTCAGGGCTTATGCATCATGAAACTGCTCATGACCTCTGGAATGCACTGAAGGAACATTTCGGTGGAACTGATGAGGTCTTAGCAAACAACAGAGAAATCCTTGCCCAACAATATGAGACATTCTCTCATAGGAAGGGTGAGACACTGACTCAACAGTTTGAGCGTTTTTCCTATTTGATCTCTGAGCTGAAAATGGTCAAACATGAATATACCGATAGCCAGATGAACAACAGATTCCTCAAATCACTGCCTGAGAGATGGGACACATACACTATTGTCCTACGCTCCAGTGCAAATCTGGATAAACTATCTCTCACCCAACTTCATTTGAGAGAAAGATAGAGCAGAAAAGGAAACTGGCATCATCAGGAAAGCTCACTGATGACTTTGTACCAGGGAACACTGCCTTGGTTGGTTATGAGTCAGAATATGCTGCATCTGAAAGTAATTATGATGAGCATATAGATTTCTCTTCAAACAGTTCAGATCATGCATTTGTTGGTGTTGATAGTCACTCAGGCTGTAATAGTGACAATTTGTGTTTTATCATGGATGATTTGAAAGGAATAGCTGATGATGATCTAGAAGAGATGGATATTCTGAGCCAAATGGCCTTGATTAATATCAGATCTCAGAAGTTCTACAAGAGGACTGGCAGGAAATTTCCAGGACTCTCTGGCAAAACCAAAGTTGGTTTTGACAAGAGTAAGTTGAGGTGTCACAAATGCCAAAGGCTTGGACACTTTGCTAGAGAGTGTAGATCATCTGGATCTAACTCCTCTGCACCCTTTGTGACTTTTCCAAGCACTAGTCCACAAAACAGAGGGCAACATCCTGCTAGTTCTGGTCATCATTCACAACCTGTATCTCCTGCATATTTTGTCCCTCAGGGTCCAATGTCATATCCATATCCCTGCTATTACATGCCTAAGCCAAATCCAGTTCAAGTTCCTACTGCACAAGAACCACAATCATTACCTGAGCCTCTACCATCTCAATCACAACCTCATCACAGCTTCTTCACCCCTGGTAATGTTGACTGGAGCAGTTTACCAGATGATCTCTCTGGTATTGAGCAATTATTTGCTGGTGATGGTCAACATGGTGGTGAACATCCTTTTGGGAATCTAGCTCTCATGGCCCTGGAATCTACTGAGAGTTCATGCTCCAATGCATCTCTTCATAGGTAACCCAAGTATCCTCTGAGGCTAAGGCCAAGCTTTGTTCTGAATCTTGCATAGATGCATTTGTCTCTATTAGAGAAGCAAATATAGCTTTAATTAATCAAAATCTAGAGCTTGAGCAAACTATTTCCAAAAGAAAAGTTGAATATGAGTCTGTCTTTAAGGACAAAGATGATGAGATTGATAAGCTTAAATGCCAATTAAATGATGAAAAGGCTAAGCTAGAGGTCATTCTTGAGAACCATAAGGAACTCAAAGAAAAATTTGCAGTTACCCAAGTTGAGTGTGACCGCTGGGTGTCATCCTGCAAGGGATTTGAAATGCTGCTCAGTAAGCAATCTGCTTTGAATGTGAAGTTTGGAATTGGTTACAACCACATTGCACCACCAATAGATTTTACTCCAAAACCAATAGTAAAATCTGAAGGTGAAAGCAACTTCCAAACCACATCATCATGTGCATCATCCTCAAGTGATCTCCCAAAATCACAAGATGAAATAAGGGTTGATACCTCAGCAAATCAATTGGTTGATGGGTTAACTACTAATAAGCACATGAAGCTGAGTACTTTAGATGTTGTCCCTCAAAGTACCTCAAGTACTGAAGGGCAAGTTACAACAACTGAAAAGCATTTCAAATCAGCTGAAATAAATGGATTAACAACTGCTGAAAAAGAACAGCTGAAGAACAAGTCTTCAGTTGTTACAAATTCTTCAGTACTGAACAAAAGTACTGAAAGGAGGAAAGCACTGAAGAGCACACCTTCAGTAGTTTCCACATCAGCAGTTGATCAATCCAAGATGAAGAATAAGGCATGTGAAATATATGGTAAATTCAATCATCTTTCTGATGAATGTTGGTACAGAAAGGGTTCCAAACTCAACAGAGATAAGCTCATTAAAATCCAGATGGATAAAATGAAAACTGAGTTTGAGACCAAGTTTGTACCACAATCATCCCATTGTGATAAACCCATGCCTTCAACCAAATCCAAAAAGAAGGATAAGGTTCATCATAAAACAGCTGATGGTGCTCCTCGTGATAAACATCAGACTAAGTCTGTTAATTTTAAGGACGAAATGGTGGATCACAGGAAATCATCAAACACAAGTACTGATATGTGACAACAGCTGAAAGCTTTGGCTGCAAATCAAACACAACTTGTTATGATGGTTCAACATTTGTTGGGGAGAGTTAACCAACTAGATGCACCTGTGATCAAATCACTAAAAAAGCATTCCAAGCCCAAATCCAAGGAATCCATTTCAGCACCATCTCCTTCTTCATCAGCTGTTAATCATAAGAAACAAGTTATGGTTACATCTGTTGATGAAAACAGACCCAAAACCAAAAAGGTTTGGGTCTCAAAATCTAACTAGTTTTTTTTGATAAATGTAGGGTTCTTCAACATGCCAAAGGAGCATCTGGTATGTGGACAGTGGAGGATCTATGCATATGACTGGGAGCAGTTCTCTTCTTAATGACTACTCTCAAGGAAAGAAGGGTTTTGTTTCATTTGGAAATGATGCCAGAGGTTACATCATTGGGAAAGGATATGTGTCTAATGGACAAATCCGGTTTGATGATGTCAACCATGTGGAAAATCTCAAGTATAATCTGCTGAGTGTCAGTCAGATGTGTGATAAAGGGCATGTTGCACTTTTCACAAGCCAAAACTGCAGGATTCTGTCTTCCAAGTTCTGAGGCTGATTGACAAGGTATTGGATGAACATACTCTCTGAAGGACAACAGGATTGGAAGAGTATATGCCTTGGATTTGTCAAAGAAGATTGATTTGAAGGGTCATCCATGCCTGTTCTCCAAAGCCTCTCCTCAGGAATCTAAACTGTGGCATAGAAGGCTGGGTCATGTTAATCTCAAAAACATGAATCAGCTGATCCACAATAGTTTAGTGAGAGGTTTATCAATAAAGGAGTTCCACTGTGATGAAGCCTGCACTGCTTGTTTGAAAGGAAAACAACATAAAGTCTCATTCCCTCCCATTGAAGAACCTAAGTCCACTGCCTGCTTGTAATTACTGCACATGGATCTATTTGGTCCTGTGAGAGTGATGAGCATGGCAAAGAAGAAATACTGTCTGGTAATTGTGGATGATTACTCCAGATTTGTATGGACTTTCTTCCTGCATTCAAAGGATGAGGTTGCTCGGAAGATTATAAACTTTGTGTGTTTGTTGAGAAGCAGTATTCCCTATCAGTCAAGTGTATAAGGAGTGATAATGGTACTGAATTCAGAAACCATACACCTGATGATTTTTATCTTTCAAAAGGAATCAAAAGGCAGTTTAGCATCCCAAGGACTCCAGAACAAAATGGAGTAGTGGAGAGAAAGAACAGGACTTTAATTGAAGCTGCAAGGTCAATGTTGGCTGACTCTGGTTTGCCTTTGACCTTTTGGGCTGAAGCTGTCAATACAGCTTGCTATGTGCAGAATAGAGTGTTAATAAATCAGAGGTTGATGAAGACTCCATATGAAGCTCTACATCATTTGGCTCCTTTGATTTCATTCTTCAGAGCCTTTGGGTGTCCTTGTTTCATTCTCAACACAAAGGATCAACTCCACAAATTTGATCCTAAGGTGGATGCAGGGTATTTTGTAGGTTATTCATCCACTTGCAAGGCTTACAAGTCTTCAACTGCAAAACAAGATAGTTGAAGAAACCTTGCATGTGAAATTCAATGAATCTCCTAAGGATAAAATTCCACAAAACCCTGTGGAGTTGTTTGATTGGACATACTGCAATATGTTCCTTATCAACCTCCAGCTGTTGCAGATCATGTGGATAAATCATCTTCTGCCGCAAGTCTTCCACCTGGTGGTACTGAAGATGATGATGATATCAGTACTCACCTTTTCAAGTTTAGTGACCAACTGCCTGAGTCTGCTAAACTTGATGTTCCTGTAGCTTCAGTAGCTCCATCCACAACAAATGCTGATGAGATTTCTGATTCCTCTACATCGTTTGATTTGCCATCTAATACTTGGTTTCAAGAATCTGACTCAACATCTGCTGCTGCTGAACTGGCTACAAACACTTGCACTGATCTTATCGTGCACCAAGAGCTGAAGAATCACCCCATGTCTCAAATCATTGGTGGTATCAATGCTGGCGTCTCAACCAGAAGTCAATTGTCTAACTTCTGCTTCTATGCTCTCTTCATCAGTCAGCAAGAGCCAAAGAACTATCATGTTGCTTTGAGAGACAATGGATGGGTTGAAGCCATGCAGCTTGAGCTACTTCAGTTCAAGAAACAGCAAGTGTGGGAACTGGTTCCTCTACCCCCAGATTTCAGGCTGCTCCTAAAGAGTCTCATTTGATTGCAGTCAAGAGGATCTTTAGATATCTGCAAGGTACACAATCTCTAGGTTTATGGTATTCCACTGGACACTCATGCAAATTAGTTGCTTTTTCTGATAGTGACTATGTAGGGTGTAAGTTAACCAGAAAGTCAACTTCTGGTGGATGTCAATTCCTAGGCAACTGTTTGATTTCTGGCAGAGTAAGAAACAAACATTTGTTGCTACATCCACTGCTGAAGTAGAGTACATTGCAGCTGCAAGTTGTACTTCTCAGGTACTCTGGCTTCAGAACCAACTATTGGATTATGGCATTAAAGTGACTAAGATTCCATTATTAATGGATAGTGCTTCAGCTCTGTGCATTGTCAAAAATCCAGTCCAGCACTCTAGGACCAAACATATAGAGATCAGACATTATTTTATTAGGGATTGTTTTGAAAAAGGTCTGATTGATCCAAAGTTTGTGCCTAGTGCTGATGAGCTTGTAGAAATTTTTACTAAGCCTTTGAATAGTTCAACTTTCAAAACCTAGTGTTAAGGCTTGGGATGCTGCAGCTAGAATAAGTGATAACTACTGATGATCTCAGTAAATAATTACTAATGATCATTTGTAACCATATCACAAATAAGTACTGATTCTGTTAAAAGAACTGATACAGTCACAACTACTGATGTAGTTATAACTACTGATATCAGTAAAAACAGACAAGTACTGATGTCCTATGAAACAACTGAAAAACAGCCAAAAAGACTGATGAGTAAGTGTTGAGGACAGTATGAAACAGCTGAAAAGCTATGAATTGACGAAAACTACTGATGAGAATTTTCTCTTCAGTTGTTTCTACAACTGCTGTTTCACCCTAAATAGCTGATGACAAAACCATGTCTTCAGTAGTTTCACAACTACTGATGACTAACACCAAGTCCTCAGCTATTTACAACAACTGATGACAAACCCATGTCTTCAGTAGTTTCACAACTACTGATGACTAACACCAAGTTGTCAGTTGTTTACAACACCTGAAGACAAAACCAAGGTTTTCAGTAGTTTCACAACTACTGATGACTAAAACCAAATCTTCAGTTGTTTTCAAACATCTGAAGCCAAAACCATGGTTTTCAGTAATTATATAACTGCTGATGCCTAAAACCAAAACTTCAGTTGTTTCAACCTCTGAAAGGTTAATACCATGTCATCAGCCGTTTAAAACTACTGATGATTAACACCAAACCCTTCAGTTGCTTTATAACCCTTACCCTATAAATACCTAATCCTACAGAGCTTCATCATCTCAAATCTAACGTTTAAAACCTCCGACCTTCTCTCACATTAATGGCGACCATGAAGCTTAAACCAAGACACAACTGTGTTGCTTACCTTACCAAATCACCCTTCGGGACAAAGTTTGATAATGCCATTGATCTAATGGTCTACTCTCCATACAAAACGGCTTTCCTTCTAAATCCTACCATTCATGCCGAATCCCTAAACCAGTTTTGGACGAACGTCACCCTTATCACTGGGGAGAATGACACCGAGTCTCTCCAGTCGTTCGTCAACAACCATCAGGTGGTCATCACTCCGGTAATCCTTCGCCAAACCCTACAACTGGATGATGCCACTTTCCCCACTAGGTATTCAAAGGGCACCACTGATCTATCATTTGCCCACCATGGATACCAGGGTAACCTCAGCGCCTCTACCATCCTGAAGAAGCATTTCCATGATGCGGAACGCCTAATTTTTCATATGGTGAATGTATGCTTAGCTCCTAAGACTTCTTCTTGGGATCAAATGTCGACGAGGTGGCAGCAGGTATTATTCTCAATCCTTGAGCAACAAAACTTAAATTTTTCTGAAATAATATTTCTTGAACTCAAGGATATGGTCTCAAAACCTATTGCTAACCGATGGATATTATATCCTCGGTTCATAATGGCCATTATAGAGAACCAGCTGAAAGCCGAGGGACTTGTTGGCCTTGGAGTCCCTGCCATGGCTGTATTGCCTGAAGTATACTCCAGGCACAACTCAGACCAGTCACTCAAACAGGCTGCCAAACTGTGAAAACCCACGCAACTGGAACCCACAGCCACCACCTCCAAATCCAAAGTCCCCACCAAACCCAAACACAAGAAAGCCAAAAAGGCTACTCGGGGAACTGAGTCCCCTGAGGATGCCCCTGCAACATAAACGCAGGATATATCTACTGGTCATAACCCCCCAGTAGACACACGTACTCACCCACCCTCAACCGCTCAGGTTTCCTCTCAACAGGAGCCTGTAGCAACCACCTATGGGGCACCTATACATCTGGAACCTTCCTCACTTGAGGAAGTTGCCATTGAAACGCACCACTCTCCCCGGGTGCATACTGCCTTCACCCCATCTCCCACTACAACCGCCCCCCAAAGTCCTGCCATACTAGTTGCAAAGGTGCTGACTCAGTTGCATTCCTCACCCCTTCCCCAGATACCAATCAAAACTAGGATAGCCTCAACCATTGAGGGGGAGGAACAAAGTGCTTCTGATAACCCACAGCACAGGGTTACCATGTTCCATCTCTAAGTGTAGAAAAGGAGATTCAAACTTCTGGTCAGGCTGCCACTTCTCCTGCTTCAGCATATGATCAGGATGAAGTTGGTACCATTCATAAGACCTCACCAGAGGCAACTGCCGATGAAGGACATAGTCCTGAGGTAGGAAGTCCCCAGTACCAAGAACAAGGGGCACATGCTACTACTGATCTACACTCAGAGCATGTTCATCCTGATCCTATCAGGAGGTCAGGTGATTCAGTAAACACTGATGATGACCTGGGCTTGTTTTATGATGTGTTAGCCCAAAACACCATCCTAGAGGATGAGGTGAGCAGACTCAAAGAGCTGCTTGCCAACATTTCTCAGGATCAAAGACCATCTACCCCTCACACCCCACAGATGGCACCTTCCTCTGAAGGTCTCCCATACACAGAGCCACTCCAAACCACTCAGCCACCTGCCTCAACCTCTAGCACTATCTCTCAGGGACAGAACCCCCCTGAGCATATAACTGCTATCTTTCACAATTCCTTACCTCTCATCACACCAATTATCACTCATATAGTGATTAAAACCCTTGATGAGAGGCTTCCCTTGGTTATCCAACCCCTGATAGAAGATGTTGTGGGCAAAAGGCTTTCTGACAATCAAACCCTTGCAACTAATGCAACCAAAAAGGGGGAGATTAAGTCAGTGAAAGCAAAACAAAAGAGGAGTGAAGATGGGAAAGAGAAAGAAAAAGAGATAGAGGTGGAAAATGAGGAGGAGTTGGGTGTAGAGACTGAGAAGGAGAAGGAGAAGGAAGCTGAAATGGAGAAAGTGACTGAAAGTACAAAACAGTTTCATGTCACATACAAGAAAAGGAATAGTGAAAATGAGGAGGAAAATGAGTTGGAGAAGATGGTGAAGGAGGCTGATGACCAACATAGCCAATCAATGGATAACATCATTGATCAGCTGTTTAGGCAAGGTCATGACACTGAAAAACTTGACTCAGAAATTAGAAGATTGGAGATTGAAGAAATCCAAGAAAGATGGGCAAGTTATGATGTGTTGGAAAGGGAAAGGCGAGAAATCATGATCAGGTTCATAGCTAAGTATCTTGGAAGATCATTGATTGAAGTCAAGTCTTGGTCCAGGGACAGCATCTTGGCAATAACCACCAAGATCTGTTCGTCTGAAGTATATACCAAAGGGCTGGTCATTGAAGCCTTGAATGAAGCTAGTGCTGGGAGCAGGACTGAACTGGTTAAACAATCTAAAGCCTTACTTACATCCAAAATGCTAGCACAGCCTGTCAAAATTCCCACACCAAAACCACCAAAACCACAACCCACTAAACCAATTCCTTTACCCACAAAACCAATAGCTGATGATGTACCCCAGAAGAAGAAGAGAAGGGTACTGAGGCTAGAAGAGGAAGAAGAAGATAATGATGAAGATGAAGATAGGCTGCCAATCTCAGCTGTTATACAGTTGCCTAAGGCCACAAGTCACCCTCCAACAGTTACTCCTGAATCTCAAAGACAAACTGTGAAAGTGAAGTTAGAAGAAGAAGGGCTTCGCAAACAACATGATGAGGAACTGTTGAGAAGGGTCGATAAAGCATATGCTGCCACATCTTCAATCATCAACATGAAGAAACATGCTCAGAGGTTATACACTCTAAGACACACATTTCAATATCAAAAAGAGAGAGTGAGGATTTGGCCTGATCCCAGGGTGTCTCATAGGATTCAAAAGAAAAATATTCCACAGAGATACATTGGCCAAGTAAAGAAGATTGTAGATGAAGTGATATCTCTGGCCTTTTTCGTATCACCTTGGGAGATCCTAGATGACTTCAAGAAAGCCTACAAAGCTAAACTGACCCCACAAAAGATGTTGGAGAATAAAGTGGTAAAAAAGGGGTTAGTATATAGGAGGCTTGAGGAAGTTAGAAAGAATGAGCTTCAGTTGTTTTTAGAAGGTATTCACCCAGATGAATTTGCTTATAGAATCATAGCAACTATGGAGCTAAATAATGGGAAGCAGGTCAAATACCTATCTGAGTACTATGGGCCTGAATCACTCTTTGAAGGAGAAGCAGAAAAGCTTACCATGGAGGAACAAGTAACCTTCATTGAGGCCTATACAAGGGAGTCTTACAGACTCATATTTGGGAAGTAGACTCATGGATGGGGTAACAGCTTTGTGTCCAGCTCCCCAATACAGAGTTCTCATCCATCCTTTGCCAAACAGATCTTTGAGACTTTGTCACAGGCCGGTGCTTACAAGGGTCACTTCTGAGCTGATCTAGAAGACAAAAAGACCAATCTTTCCGCCATAATAAGTGGGAAATCTTTAATAAGCTTAAAGGTTTTGGTTGCATTGGTTCAGGGGGAGTTTGTTGGACCAAAAGAACCAATGAGCCAGATCAGAAAAACCTTTAACTCCCACAAGACATCACAACAACTGCTAAAGACTTGATCAGTAGTTTGACAAAGTCTGAAGATCAACAGCTGAAGTACTGAAGACTTCAACAGCTGAAGACTAAAGTACTGAAGATCAACAACTGAATACTAAAGTAGTGAAGACTTCAACAGCTGAAGACTAAAGTACTGAAGATCAACAGCTGAAGACTAAAGTACTGAAGACTTCAACAGCTGAAGACTAAAGTACTAAAGATCAACAGCTGAAGACTAAAGTACTGAAGACTTCAACAACTGAAGACTAAAGTACTGAAGATCAACAGCTGAAGTACAAAGACTGAAGACAACATCTGAAGACATCAGCTAATGACAACAGCTGAAGTTCATAGTCCAAGTACTAAAGCCTTCAGAGTTTGTCACAACAGCTGAAGAAGCATTCTTCAGTTGTTGTGATGGTTTCCTTTCAGTAGTTTCTTTTCTGTTTTAGTAATTGTAAAACGACTGAAGAGCATGTTCTTCGGTCGTTGTAGTTTCAGTAGTTTCTTTTCAGTAGTTGTAGTGATAATTAACACTTAGTATTTTTGTAAGAAGATGTCAGCTGTTTTGACATCTTCAGTAGTTGTGTTAACTTTCAGTAGTTTGAATAATTCTGTTAGATGTCACTATCAAATGACATCAGCAGCTATTTTTGTATGTGTGACATTTTGCCACCACGAAAGCGCGTATTGAATGAAATATTTGATTTGCAGAATTCTTTCTATAACCATTCGCTCTTACTTTGAATATTAATTGTTTTCTTGTGAATTGGCTAATTCATTGTTCGATTTCCGCTGCAATACTCTCTAATCAATCAAACGTAGATCACTGATCCTAACAAAATCAAACCCTAAATGACCTAATCGACTAAAAACAAGAAATCAGTAAAACTCTTCAAATAGACCACTTAAATGGACATAATAGTTGAAATGAAGGACATTGAGTGATATTTTGAGTTACTATGAATCTAATGAGTCTAAACATGACGTCTAACATCAAGATTTGACCAAGATTCGGAGTCAGAGTGTCGCACATAGTCTTCTGCAAATGGACACTTCGAATGAACTTTAGTCGCACGATTAAGCTAGGCGCAAGATTCATTCGCACGATTGAATCATTCGGTGACTCATTTGCATGACTGACTCAACCGCATGGTTTAACACACGACTAAGTTCAGTTGCAAACTCAATCACAGGACTGAACTCAACCGCATGCTTAATCGCACGACTGAACTCAGTCGTATGGTTCAATCGCACAATTGAACCAGTTTGATCTAAAACAGTTTAAGTGTCAAGTGTCATCTTTAATACACATCTCTAATGTATATGTTTATTGTGTTACAACAACATGGATGATAGATGGACCATGACCCCCAAGCATAACATCTATGCTCACTTGGATGCCACCACTCAGAATGCATCCGAGTTTATGGGGATCATTGCATTTCTATGGAGATCAAGGATCTTCAAAGCCATATTGACACCATGCACACCTTACAGATCCATACAACAGGCATTCTGGGAAAGCGTCAGGGTTGACAGGTCCGTTGAGCCATACAATATACGGAGTTCCATATTTGGACAAGAGATAGAGATTACTGAGGATGATCTGAGGCGGGTCTTAGGTCTGGGTGAGGACGGAGCCTACCCAACTAAGCTACATCCCCTAACGGTCTGGGGATGCTTTTTGAGGATCAAGTATGGTGGTGACATAAATGCCGGTGTACTGAACAAGAGAAACATGTGCCCGCAATTCAAATATTTGGCACATGTGATCATTAAGTGCATAGCCTCTAGGCGGGGAGGATTCGATGAAATGTTTGACCAAATCCAGAATGCATCGTTGCACTGGTACTAAACCATCCGTTCAGTTTTTCATGCATGATCCTCTCTTACTTGATAGAGAACCTCGAGGCCAAGGGAAAGGAAGGCTTCTGTATGTACCCACAGTTTCTGCAGATAATTATTGATAAGAAGCTTCCTATGCTGCCAAGGAGAAAGATGATGCAGTGGTACTCGGGGTAATTGATGATACGACATTGGGGAGAATGAAGGTCTACCGGGATAAGAAAGTTAAACCCCCGGTGAGGACACTATTTGGGCACCTTGCCAGAGAAGACTATGTGGTGCTCGCTCGAAGGAAGTGGCGTCACGATGACAGTGACTACAATGTCGAGCCCATCATGGCACCCATTAAAGAAGACAATGACGACGACGATAATGACCAAGGTCATGGTGGTGATGCACCTGGTGAAACTGAAGGGGCTGCCTTCCACCAAGACTTCTTGGTAGAACAGTATGAGAAGTCAGATGAAGATCCTCTAGTGAGGACTATTGGGAGTAGGGTCGTGGCTACTAGATAAGGCATAGAGGTGGTTGGCGGATGCCAGGCAGAGTCAAGGGGTGCTATAGATTATGTTACTGATCCTACTTACACCCCTAACCAGTCAGCAACCAAGGGAGAGCGCCTATTGCTAAGGGCTCGAGGAAGAAGAGAATGGCTCATCCTCAAGGGAAGAAAAGCAAGAGGCTGAGGATTACTGTTATCACATCTTCTGCTACAGCCACAGCCACCACCACTACCACTTCCATCACCACTACCATAGCCACCACCACTACCACACCTCCTATCATCACCCCTACAGCTAGAACTACCACCACAACTCCTCCCACTACTACTACCTCTCATCCCACCACCACTACCACAACCACTCCACCACATCCCACACATATTCCACTTCCCATATTCACCACATCTACCACCACCAGTCACCAAGCAGGTCCTTCCACACATACTCTATTCATAGCTGGACCCACTCTACCCTACATCAGGTTAGAGGAACAGCCGGCTAATCTAAACAGCATTATCCTTAGGCTGCTAGCCACTGATGAGCTTAGGGCTTCTCAGTTACGCAAGATGATGGAGGTGAATACTACTCAAGCCAAGAAGATCAGGAAGCTTAGTGAGAAGAGTGACCTGTATGACAGAGCTATAACTCGAGCCCACCATGCCCTTACAAGTCAAAATGAGCTGGTGTTGGCTTTGGTGGAGAGAATAGAGGAGCTTGAGATAAAAATAGGAAGATTATGATAAAGCTCAAGGGGTCAAAGAGTGAGCCTCTAAAGATCAAGGATGGTGATGGTGGTGATGATGATGATGATAATGATGATGAGGATGAAGATGATACTAAAGAAGATATTGAGGAGGGAGGACTGAGCTGAAAAGATCAAAAGGATGATGATGATCAGGAAAGTGATGCATCTGCATCAGCCTCTAATCCTGATGCTCAAGAGAGGCGAACTAAAATAAACCAAGATCATGGAGCCCCATCCTCTACTCCTACAACTGAAGAACCCACTATTCAAGACAAAAGTAATTATCATCTATGTTTGTTTATGTTTAAATGCTTTATATGATAACTTATGTGTGATGTGCTTAGTGATTAATCGAACAGATGAAGCTCTACGAACAGATGAATATGATGTCCAACCCCTTCAGTAGGTCAAGTCTCAATTAACCATGATTCTTGACTTGCAAGGGATAGTCAGAAGGTCAGTGAGCTACACTCCCGAAGAAGGTGAAATCATTGATGATTTGACCGATGACCAGCTAGCTGAGATATTCTGACTCAATCCTGATGAAATTGTCAAAGATGCTCCAGTAGTCGATGTACTGAGTGATGAGGAGCTACATGATGTTGATGAGATTGAGATTGAGGATGTTACAGCTGAGCATTATCAAAAGTAGCTGACCATGAAGGCAATGTTATCCCCAACTTGGGTGATACTTTTGGTAGTGCTATGTTTGAGAATCTGGAGGAGATGGAAAAGGAGAAAGAAAAAGAAAAAAGCACAGCCCAAGCTTCGGATGCAAATGTTGATTTGAAGCGAGCTGAATGGACAGCTTGTTTTGCAGAAGTGAAAGCCCAAAGCATGCCGCCAAAGCAGAATGCCTACATAAATCTCTACAAAGTCAAACGTCATCAGAGAGTGTCTGGCAAAATCATAGCGTGGGCATATTTTGAGGACTTAGGAGTCTATGCTGTCAAGTGAGAGAAGGGGATCGAGTACTTTAGATACCCTCATGATCTGAAGAGTCTTCCTAGTTTTGAGCTCAACCATCTGGCATGTTTAGATCTTCTATATGCAAATCCATGGAAGATGTCAGGATGGTTCGAGGCTGCATTGAATAAGGAATACCACAAAAGGTGGGTAAACTTCATACCTCAACAACCAAAGAGATACATCTACATGTCTGAAGTGGACCCTATATCTGGGAAGCTGAAAGTTGTGCTGAAGTGGAGTCCCCCGTGCACAATGTCAAAGATTTCTTTACGGGAAATGCCTCAGGACTTCACTCCATACTTCAAATGGTGGTATTATGATTGGAGGACAGGGGAAGCGGTTATAGTTCTAAACAAACATGGAAAGATAGGGACTATTAGGGTATTTGACCGAATGTGGCTTACCAACTTGTCTGCTAAAGATGTTTATACTTTATACAAGTGGCCACTGTTCTATGACACACAAGACATGGTACAAGTTCTTTAGTTTCAACACTTGATAAGACTCTGCTTTGCATTTGACATACATACAGGAGTTACAAAAATAGAGAAGTAAAAGAAGTTCCATGAACATATGAAGAGTGTTAGATAATAGAGGAAACTAGGTCCAAGGGCGAGTTTGTAGATACACGTGTACCTAGTTTATAAGCTTAAATGTAAAAGTATTTCATGTCTTACACATATCTAATGAATGGGTTCTATGAAATATAATATGTGGTTGATGTTTATAATGTTTAATATTTCATATTATTATTGTGTTAAAATATAATGAACATACTATATAGGTTTGAGGTTGTTGTACACAATTCTAAGCCAATAATGATTGAGTAATGTGTTCAACATAGACGGATGAGTATTCATGATAATGCCCCATACTTATGGACCATACGCATGAATACATCATGATTATAGACTAGTCACATGACTGAACCAGGATACTGGATCAGTCATACGATTGAAACATAAGATTCACTCAGTCGCACGACTGAACCTTCAGTCGTGCGTATGACTCAATTGCATGATTCAGTCGCACGACTGAACCATGCTAATGGTACAGTCGTACGAATGGAAACCCCTAACCTATAAATACCACTTAATTCATGGAAAAACTTAACAATTCGAAACACTTGATATTCTCACGAACCTTAGCCGTCCAGAATGTCCAAGTAAGCCTGTCCAAGTTTATAGATCATTCATCATCGATCTCTATTCGTTCATAACGTTTAGTTTGAATATTATACTGTTGGACCAAAAGAACCAATGAGCTGGATCAGAAAAACCTTTAAGTCCCACAGACATCACAACAACTACTGAAGACCACAACAGCTGAAGTCAACAGCTGATTACAAAGTCTAAAGACACAAGTGCTGAAGACAAAGTCTGAAGACACAAGTGCTGAAGACAAAGTCTGAAGACACAAGTGCTGAAGACAAAGTCTGAAGACACAAGTGCTGAAGACAAAGTCTGAAGACACAAGTGCTGAAGACAAAGTCTGAAGACACAAGTGCTGAAGACAAAGTCTGAAGACACAAGTGCTGAAGACAAAGTCTGAAGACACAAGTGCTGAAGACCAAAGTATCAGACGTTGTCACAACAGCTGAAGAGGTCTTCTTCAGTAGTTGTGATGGTTTACCTTTCAATAGTTTCTTTATTTCAGTATTTGTAAAACAACTGAAGAGTATGTTCTTCAGTTGTTATTGTTTCAGTAGTTTTATGTTTTTCAGTAGTTGTATTAACTGATAACACTTAGTATTTTTGTAAGAAGATGTCAGCTGTTTTGACATCTTCAGTAGTTGTGTTTCAGTTGGAATAATTCTGTTAGATGTCACTATCAAGTGACATCAGCAGACGTCACATCTCTTATATAAGAGGTGTCGACCTAATTGTAAGCGTGACATTCTGTTACCACGAAAGCGAATATTGAATGAAATATATCTGCAGAATTCTCTCTATCTATAACCGTTTTGTTCTTACATTTAATATCTTTTCGTTCTTGTGAATTGGCTAATTCATTGTTAGAATTCCGCTGCTATACTCTCTAATCAATCAAACGTAGATCACTGATCCTAACATATACCGATCAGGTATCATTCTCACTGATTGGATCGCCAATAAAATAAGATTCCACATTATTTGATTCGGTATAAACACATAATCTATTAGTATTCCATACTTACACGGTCTTGACACTCAGGATAGGAAATGCTTGGTGTATAAATAGTAAAGTAAGTGGCTAATCATAACTAGCCACTATAATTAAGGAATTACTATACTTGACATAATCTGAGCTCTTACCTTGAATGATCATGTTGGTGTTTGAATCATATAGCGTGTTTTGAGGATGACCGGTGGTAGGTCTTCTAAGGTTTCGTGAGGTGGAGTTCGTGGTGGATGTGGTACTGGAACACGTGTCACAAGAGGAAGGCCTAGAGCTGAAGAGGTTGCCTATGAGGAGCCCGAGACCCCTCATCCAAAGGGTGGGGATAAGAGTGCTAATTTAAGGGCCTTAGTCAAGGAGGCTATTGTAGAGGAGGTTCACCAGGTCATGCAGACGATCCTACCATCTGTTGTGAAAGAAGTGATCAAGGTTGTGAGAGAAGGAGAAAGGAAGGAGATGAACAAGTTATCATGAGGGAGAGAGCAACCAGAGACTAAGACGGTTGTTTCTACTGATGAGTAGGAGGAAGAAGAGCTTGTGCATGAGGTAGCACGAGGCTACAACTATGGGGCATTTCAAAGATGCACGCTCCCGACTTTTGATGGCAACGACACTACTGCTGCTGCCCATAGGTGGGTGTGAGAGATGGAGTTTGTGCTCGATATTAGCGATTATCAGGAGGATAAGAAGGTGAAGTTTGCCACCCACTCCTTTGTGGACTCAACCTTGTGCTGGTGGGACAATATTGTCTAAGCTGAGGGTAGCAGGGCTATCGGGAGGATGGAGTGGGCAGAGCTGAAGAAGCTAGTCATTGAGGAGTTATGTCCTCACCTAGAGTTGAACAAGGTGGAGAGGGAGTTCCTGCAGCTAGAGGCGAGAATCATGACAAACCAACAGTACAACACTAATTTCAAGTAGATGACATGGCTGGTGCCGGATCAGGTGACGCCTCTTTCAATAAAGATCAAGAGATACATCCAAGGACTGTTGGCGGATATCCGTGGACACATTATTGCACCTTGACTAAGCATATTTTGGTTAGTGGTTGATTTGGTGGGTAGGCTGTATGATAAATGAGAAGCGGTTGTGGTAGAGGTGAATAAGAAAGGTGGTGACCGAAACTGGAGTGGGAAGAGGTTTGGGTGGGGTGGTGCTCCTTCAAACAAGAGTGCACGTATGGATGATCGACGTGAAGTCACATCCGGTGCGGGGTCGAAGAGGTGTGGAAAATATGGAAGGGAGCACACAAGAGAATATAGGTGGGGATTGAACGTGTGCTTCAATTGTGGGAAGCCTGGCCACATGGCAAGAGAGTGCAAGGTGGCGAGGTGCTATAACTATGACGGGAACGGCCACATGAGTCGAGAATGCAAGAAGCCAAGAGCTGAGATTTCTGGAGCAGGGAAGAAGACGACCAAGACCAAAGGGCAGAGGGCGAGCGCCAGGGCATTTACGATGACTCGGGATGAGGTTAAGACGGACCCTGATTTTGTGTTAGCTATGTTTCTAGTAAACCAAACTCTAGCTTCTGAGTTATTTAGTTTTGGTGCTAGTAAAAGTTTTATTTCTGCTGCTTTCTATGCTAAGTTGCCTGTTAGTAGTAGGATTATTGATGAGCCCTTCGAAGTAGAAACTACCATAGGTAAGTCAACCAGGATTGTTGACCTAATAGAAGGTTGTGATATAGAACCGGAAGGTCATAAGTTTCCTGCTAGATTGTTCGTGATTACCTTAGGCGAATACGATGTAGTGCTAGGAATAGACTGGTTAGTGGACTACAAGGTGGATATTAGGTGTCGCAAGAAGATGATTATACTAACCACGCTCGATGGGTGGTCGGTAACGATTCCGACGATCGAGTTACCATGATTCCAAAAGTGATTTCAATGGCGGTGGCGGGAAAGTGCATAAGGCGTGGATGTAAAGCCTACCAGGCCTACCTGAAAGATGTAGATATGCCAACATCATAACTAACCGATGTACCGGTTGTGTGTGAGTTCTCGGACATGTTTCCATAAGACTTACCAGGTGTGCCATCAAACCGCGAGATTGAATTCTAGATTGACTTGATACCCGGTGCCCAACGTATTGCTAAGGCACTGTATCGTCTAGCCCCATCTGAGATGAAGGAATTAATGGAGAAACTGTAGGAGTTTCTTGATAAAGGGTTCATTATACCAAATATCTCCCCTTAGGGTGCTCCAGTATTGTTTGTTAAGAAGAAAGACAGTAGTATGAGGATGTGCCTCAACTACCATGAGTTGAACAAGTTCAGGGTGAAGAATCGGTATCCATTACTGAGGATTAATGACTTGTTTGATCAGCTCCAAGGTGCCAGTTGATTCTCAAGGATAGAACTTCGATTGGTTACCATCAGTTGAAGGTGAAAGAGCAAGATATTGCTAAAATAGCTTTTCTCACGCGTTATGGACATTACGAGTTCCTTATTTTTTCTTTGGTTTAACTAACCTTCCAGCTGCTTTTATGGATTTGATGAATCGAGTGTGTCAGTCGATGTTGGATAAATCAGTAATTATGTTTATTGATGATATCTTGATTTATTCAAAGAGAGAGAAGGAGCATGCCGGTCACATTCAAGACATGTTGGAGACATTGAGGAAGGGGAAGTTATATGATAAGTTATCGAAGTGCATGTTTTGGTTGCATGAAGTTCAATTCTTAGGTCATGTAGTGAATCCCGAGGGGATTATGGTAGACCCGAAAAAGGTGGAGGCGGTGATGCAATGGAAGTCCCCAAAGACGCCATCCGAGATTTGTAGTTTCTCGGGGTTGGCGGGTTATTATAGGAGATTCATTCAAAACTTGTCTAAGATAGCTTCTCCATTGACTAAGCTGACCCGTAAGGATGTGAAGTTTGTGTGGGGTCAAGAGCAAGAGAAGATTTTTGAAGAGTTAAAGATGAGGTTAACTCAAGCTCCTATTTTGTCATAGACATTACGAGTTCCTCGTTTTGTCTTTTGGTTTAACTAACCTGCCAGCTGCTTTTATGGATTTGATGAATCGAGTGTGTTGGCCAATGTTGGATAAATTAGTTATTGTGTTTATCAATGATATCTTAATTTATTCAAAGAGTGAGGAGGAGCATGCCGGTCACATTCGAGACGTGTTGGAGACATTGAGGAAGGGGAAGTTATATGCCAAGTTATCAAAGTGCATGTTTTGGTTGCATGAAGTTCAATTCTTAGGTCATGTAGTGAATCCCGAGGGGATTATGGTAGACCCGACAAAGGTGGAGGCGGTGATGCAATGGAAGTCCCCAAAGACGCCATCCGAGATTCATAGTTTCTCGGGGTTGGCGGGTTATTAAAGGAGATTCATTCAAAACTTCTCTAAGATAGCTTCTCCAATGACTAAGCTGACCTATAAGGATGTGAAGTTTGTGTGGGGTCAAGAGCAAGAGAAGATTTTTGAATAGTTAAAGTTGTGGTTAACTCAAGCTCCTGTTTTTTCATTACCCGAAGTAATCGAGGACTTAGTGGTTTATTCAGATGCTTCCTATTCGACGTCGGGTTGCGTATTGATGTAGTGAGGAAAGGTTATAGCCTACGCATCCTAACAATTGAAAGTCCATGAGGTCAATTACCATACTCATGACTTAGAGCTAGCAGTTGTGGTCTTTGCACTAAAGATTTAGAGGCACTACTTATACCGGATGAAGTGCATAATCTACACTGACCAGAGCTTGAAGTTTTTCTTTGAGCAGAAAGAATTGAATATGAGGAAAAGGATATGGTTGGAGCTCATAAACTATTATGATTATGAGATTCATTACCATCCAGGCTACGCCAATGTAGTGGTGGATTCCCTTAGCCAAAAGGAAAGACCCGAGCCGATTCAGGTGAAGGCTTATCAGTTAGTGATGACCTTAGATGTGATGAAATAGGTCAAGGAGTTTCAAGACGAGGTGTTGAAAGAGGATCATCTTAACTCCGAAAGGATGAGCGGTCTAGTCACAGAGTTGGGTGAAAACACACTTGGTGTTAGAACCCGATTTGAAAGAATGTGGATTCCACGTTATGGGGATTTACGTGGGAATATTATGGAAGAAGCTCATAAAACTCGACACTCCATTCATCCCGGTGCCACAAAGATGTATCAAGATATGAAGAAAAATTATTAGTGGTCGGGTATGAAGCGCGATATAGCAGAGTATGTGAGTAAGTGTCTTAGTTGCTTGCAAGTGAAGGCGGAGCATCATAAGCCATATGGGAAGACCCAACCTCTGGATATAACTGAGTGGAAGTGGGAGCATGTAACCATGGACTTTATTATGAAGTTACCGCGTACCGTGAAAGGGTATGATGCCATATGGGTGATAATTGATCGTTTGACAAATAGTGCTCACTTCCTACCAATCCGAGAGACATATTCGTCCGAGAGGTTTGCGATCTATTTATCAAGGAGATTCTAGTTCATCATGGTGTACCAGTGTCTATTGTGTCTAATCGTGACACCCAGTTTACATCCAAATTTTAGAAGAAGTTTCATGATACGATGGAAAAGAGGTTGCACATTAGCACGGCTTATCATCCCTAGATGGATGGTCAGTCGGAAAGGACGATACATATGCTAGAAGATATGCTACGATCATGCATAATTGATTTTGGAGGAAGTTAGGATGACTACTGACCGTTAGCTGAGTTCACATATAACAATAGTTATCATTCCAGTATCGGTATGCCCCATTAGAGATGTTATATGGGATGAGGTGTAGAATGTCCGTCTGCTGGGGCGATATTGGTCAGAAGGAGTTGGGAAGTATCGAGGTGGTCGAGGCTATGACTGAGAAGCTTTAAAAGAGTGAAGCCTTTATGAAGGAAGCCAAAGAAAGGCAAAAGTCGTATGCTCATAAGAGACGTAGACCGATTGAGTTCCAGGTGGGTGATAGAGTTATGTTGAAAGTCTTACCTTGGAATTGTATCATTCGGTTCAGAAAGCGAGGCAAGTTGAGCCCAAGGTACATAAGGCCTTTCCGAATCATTGCTCGAGTAGGAGAGGTGGCCTATAGGCTCGAGTTACTTGATGAGTTAAGTGGAATTCACCCGACATTTCTTGTATCTCATCTGTGGAAGTGCATAGTCGATAAAGATATGGTTGTACAACTGGAGGATATCGAAGAAGATGAACGGCTAAATTATGTGGAGCAACTAGTGGCGATTATCGATCGCAAGGAGAAAAGACAAAGGAATAAAGTAGTTCCCCTAATGTGTGTACAGTGGAAGCACATGAAGGGATCTGATTCTATGTGGGAGAATGAAGAAGAAATGAGGTAGCATTACCCACTTCTGCTCGAGGAATAACAAGTTTCAGGGATGAAACCTATATAAAGGGGTGGACTTGTAACACACGGATTTTAAAAAAGAAAGTGAATAAAAAAATGAAAATTCAATAAAAACGCAAGTTTAGGGATTAAAATTGTACAAGAGACAAAGTTTATTATAATTTTGTTAAAAAACATGGGCATGGCCGCCCACACCTATCGCACACTTCTTTTCACCGGAATTTTCTAGAGGGAGAAACAAAGAAAGCTTTGGTCTTAGAGAGAATGAGAAAAAGAAGGCTAAATTCATGTAAGAATTCTTTTTTTTGAGGTGTTCTTCATGGGTTTTGGCCTCGGGTTATGCTTATGTGTGTTTATGTGTCCGGGTGTGTGTTCTTGGTAGGTTTCTAGGAGGTCAAACTCAATTGCATTCGGGTTTTGCAGAGGTCATACTCGAAAGTTGTCTAAGGTGAATTCTAGAACCCCTTTTACATGTTTTAACTGATTTTGGGGGCTGGAAATGCATGTATGTATGTTTTTAGGGAAGTGGGTTTTGTACCCGTATGATCCGTGTGTGTGAATGTGGGTGGGGTGTGATATGGGTGTTCATGATGTTATGATTGTGTTGTGTTCATGGTTTGTTGCTAAGAATGCTAGTATTAAGCTTAAAACATGATGAATTGATGATTTTGAGACTGAATTATGTTGTTTAGTGTAAGTTTGTTGCCCATGCACCAACGGTTGAATTTCTCTAAGTGTTTGCCCATACGCCTGAGAACCCATGAACCAAATAGTATCCATGCGCTTAGAATTAGGCTGAATATGGCTAAGTGTCTCATGCGCCTAGACTACCTATGCGCCTACATAGTTCCTATGCGCCTAGAAATTTTCCAAGAATGACTAAGTGTACGGTCATGCACCCTAATAGTTCTCATGCGCCTGCATAGTGCTCATGCGCCTATGCCTTAAAATATTTTTTTTGAATTTTAAGGATAAAGTGAAGTATAAGGCTTTGACTTGTGATGTTCCCAGGGGCGATGTAAGTTAACATTATGATGTTGGATGATGTTGTAGGTGATGTGTATGATGCTATGTATGGTTATGTTTATGTTTATGCTCCTTGTTATGTATATTTATTTTCCGTGGTATTGCGTGGTATGTTAATATCAATAAACGTAAAGTAGTGTGTAATGAAAAGCAGAAGATAATGAAAAGAGTAACATAAAGAATGAAAGAATGCATGCATTAATGAATGAAAGTAAAAAAGTGTTGCAAGCAATGTATGGAGGTTCACACCCAGTGAAGGGTGTTAGCTCAACTATGTGGGTGTTAGCTACCCTAGAAGGATGCACACTAGGGTTCAATCTTTATGATTGACCATATGTATGGGACCCTTTTCGCTTGCCCTAGGTACTAGAGTCAGCTTCGTGCATAATGTTTGGGGTCTATGATAGACTTCAGGCCCAGTAACCAGCTTCGTGCATAATGTTCGGGGTATAGCACATGACATTGGTCTATAAAGAATGATGAATGATAGTGATGAATGTACTTGCCCTAGGCCCAAAAGCCAGCTTCATGACTAATGTTCGGGGTACGGTACCTAACATCGGAAGTTAATGAATTACGTAAGGTACGGTAAGAAAGATAACGATGACGTACGATGATGAATGGACGAAAGTTAATGAACGATGATAAAAGATAATAATTATTATTATCTATTTGTACGTATGATGCATGATCGCGTATGAACGTAAAGGAAAGGTTTTAAACGAAATTAAAGTATTTTGTTTATAAAACTAGAACTCACTCAACAATACTGACTTTTTATGTTTTTGGAGTTGGTAGACGAATGTTGCTGATGATGGCACGGGGCAACTACTTGGCATTTTTGGATGGCATTCATTTTGTTAATGATGATGTTTTTGCATTGTAATGCGAAGAAATGATATTTTATAATTATTATAAATGTTGTATTATTTTACAAAAGCAATTATAATCATATGAAATGGTTTTAAGTTATTCCGCTGCAATGTTTTTAGTAATTTAATGTATATTTTATGTTTTTATGCAATGATTGACCAGCTGTGAGTGTCTTGGGAACGGGGCCTTCCACTCTAAAGGACGGGTTGTGGTCAACATTCTCATGCATGTACCAATGACCAACCTTTTACATATGTTGTACTTGACATGGAATCGTGTGTGGTAAGCACAGGGTGATGCTCGATACACGAGACAAACTATAAGTAGTGGATCATTACAATTTGAAAGTGCTTTTAGGAGGTGAAGGACCTAGTGTTTACTTTTGGGATTCAAACATTCGAAGGTCCTAGGAAGAATCGGGAGGTCCATTAAACACTTAGAAAAGGCTTGGGTTTGATTCACATCACCCATATTGGTCACCAGTTTGATTGTTCTATTTTACTAATGAACTCATTACTATCATTTGCTTTTGTTGTAATATTCATGTTCATTATGAGCTAAAACTCTATTATCATCCTAATTTAGTGAAACTTTGTGTAACTTATGATGAACTAATGGTGTGTTAATTATTAAGTTAATGTTGTGGTAATCTTGTGTTAATCTTTTGATGGGTAACATCTACATTTAAATGAGAAGTTATAAAACTATAGTACTTATTTGTGAATGTAATACAATGTTGAAAAATATATGAACTAGCTTTTATTCATGAAACTAGTCTTCATAATAAAATCAACACTAATGACCTAGAAATAGTGATTACAAATTATATCACCTTAACTTTTTGATTATTTGCAGATTATATTTACTTTGTCTAAGAATCTAAGTCATTGTTACCATTTTCTAAAATTAATGGTATGTTAAATAGAAGCTTGATAAACTCTCTTGTTAACATTAAGTCATGTTTTCATAAATCATAATTAAAAGGGTACACCATTACTGCACACTTCACTAGTGACTCGGTGGTTGTCTTGTAAGATACTCAATACAACTTTCCTTGTCACTAGGAGTCCGTTAAAGATAACCAGATTGACTCATGTTTAAAAATATTAACATAATTTTCATTAATTAATGTCTTTTAACCACATCATGTAATTTATCACATTACCAAAGTAGAACCTAAATTAGGATTATATCCCTCTTTCAATTAAAACAATACCAAAAGTGTCTATTGTTTCTTTAATTTAACTTAAAAAATGTGTTCTTGAAAAAATAAAAATTAATTAGTTCAAATAAACTAATCATTTCTCTAAATCTAAACAAATTTGATACTCAGTTATGATGATTGAGCCTTTAAACCTACATGTGTTCATGGATTGATACTTTGTTCTTGCCATTACTATCTTATCTCATAATAGGTAGATTGTCCTTTGTGTATGTAGTTTAGTATAAGTAAATACCTTTTAACACTGAACTTGTGAAAACTTTGATAAATATATATATGTACTCATCACGCACGTGAGTTTATATTAGTTGACATTGGCTTCCTTCTACAAGTGACCTATACCTAGTGTTATATCATTATTTAAGGTTAAAAATTCAACTGTTGACCTTGGTTTGTGACTGATAAGGCACTTTCTTACTCAGCTCATACTTTTCTTCTTTGATTATTTAAGTGTTTGACTTTTGATTGATAACGGAATATGTGTGGGTAGCAGCTCAACTTGGTATTGCCTTTTTAAGTTTTGTAGTGGTTTTGTCTTATTGCCAATAACTTCCTTTGAGATTTGCATTAGCCATGAAGTCTGGTATGTCTTCGTATTTTTATTACTCTTGAATCGTGAATTTATGCATTCCCTCTAATGATTTCATAATTTCTTGTTGTATTAACTGTACTTAGATCGTATTTAGGTTGGGCTTGGGGTACTACCGCATCAATGAGTATCTATAAACTAATATATTACAAATGATTTTACTATCAGTTCTTCTCATTGTTAGACTTATCATAATGGCATTCAACTTATAGTTAAGTTTTGTTGTACCTTTTATTTTAAAGTGAGTTTGGTTGTAATTTATAATGTTTACATATATTTCATTACTGGGATTTAATATTATTAGTTGTTGAAATGTTTTGAGTTGAGCTAGAGCTAACTAGAATTCTCCTCAATTCAACACTCAAGCCTACAATACATCCTATAGATGGTCCCTAATGAGGTTAAAGAACTACAAATGCAAGTGGTGAGTTGATAGCTCTTAGATATCTAGAGCTAATATGAGCTTGTTTCAATGCATACCTAAAAAGAGATACAGGAACTATATGTTCATAATCCGATTAATAGACTTGAGGGACTTGTTTTGCCATTTAAATAAACATTAGAAGATCTATAAGTCGATTTGCATGTCTAAGAGAGGCAACCCCACCCAAGCTGATTGCCAAACAAGTTTCACTCAAACACCGTTCCAACATAACCGAACCATAGGTTAGAGATCATTTAACCCTATTTGGTCAAATCGCTTTCACCCCGTAAAACTTGACTTGATCCATTTTTAATCTCGAACCAACCTAAATTTAATCGGTCATTTTCCTTACTCAAACCAGTTTTGATCCAAATTGTTTAATTAAAAAATTGTTTTGGCTTTGTTTGCCCCACCCAAACTAGTTTATAACCTGATTTATACGTTGCTCTTATCCTTCCTTCCTAATTAGGAATCATTATGGTGAAAACAATAAAATATGGATCGTAGCACACGTGATAAAGGGAATCAGTCAAGCCTGAAATTCAAGAATAAGCTAAGACTCTAACCCATTTTCTCCTAGTTACATTGGCATCTTTCATCAAGTACCTAAAGGGTCCGTTGAAGCTATCAAGAGATCTAATATGTCAATCATAGCTGACCTAATCATTGATAACCAAACCACTTACTCATTCTTTGTCTCATCTGATTTGCACATTCTGCTAGATCTAGAGATACACCAAGGATAATAAACACTCTCCTAACTCAGCAAGAAATATCATGGAATGATTTTATAAGTCGTAATCCTTGTCTTTAAACCTAATGGCATTTTGAAATTGTACCCGAAACGCATCTTGTGCTCCCACTATCACCAAAACCCTTGAGTGGTTTAAACCTTTAACTTTGTTCTGTTTGAAATTCCTCGGCACTAGGCTTCACACTTGCAAAATGAACCTTCTTTTGCACCTTTAGTTTAGCGGTCTAGGCTTTTCTCTTGCTTCACCAAGGTGGTCATACCCTACACACCAAGTAGCTAAACCATATAAAATGTTCCTAGTTTCTAACAATGAGCAACAACCAAATTACCATTTATCACCTTCCATTTACTATTACCAAATTGAACTTTTAGTCTTTGTTCATCCAATTAAATGATAAATTAAGTTTTATCTTTAACCCTTGAATTACCCTGAGATTCTACAAGTTCCATGTAATACCTAATAGATTTTTTGGATCAATACTTCCTATACTCGTAACATCAAGAATCTCACTGTTACCTAACCATACCTTACCAGAGTCACCACATTTCAGATTCAGTTTCAAAGTTATGCATGGTGTAAACGAAGCCTCTGAATCCATGATCAAGAGTCCACACTACTTTCCACACTAAGTATAGATGAGTCATCATTAGAATATCTTGAGTAGAAGTGTTCAATTCCATCTTATTTGGATCCCAACTCTTAATGTTTCATGTGTCATTCCAACTCCAACAATTTACATTCTTCTTAGGTTTAGATGAACACATTTCCCTACTCATGTTCTTTTTACTTCCCAAGCCTCTACCAACATTCAACAATTCAATATTTAGTGATTCACTTGAATTCTTTCTTTTAACATCCTTGCCTAGAACAAGATCTCAAATACCTTAAAATTATCCATTGATCATTATAGAACTAGAAATAGCAGTAACAAATCCTGATCAATTTTCAGGCAAAGATGATAACAATAGTAGTGTGACACCCATCAATTCCTATACAAACCATAATAAAGATTTATGCATAGAAAAACTTAATTTCTAATAATTAAGTCATTTCATATTAGCAATCCAAAACAATTCATTACGTGGATTATGTGATTTTAGGGATTTATCATGTGTTTAGTCATTTAAGCAACACAAACATTGGTGATCGGTTAAAAAAAAGATTTGAGTAATAGCAAGTGATTTCTATGCTTGATTTTATATATAGGCAACCAAAGTTAAAATAAGATTATATATATATATATATATATATATAATATATATATATATATATATATATATAGATCACGTCCGTGCATAGTTTCATGCATGCCATGCAATACAATACGTAAATAATTATTAGTGAAGACAATTAATACAATAAATTTGACACCATTAATAGCCCAACTCTCAGTCACATAAAATCATAAATTTAAAGCTTTAAAACTCGGTTCCTTATATTCCTTGTAAAAATTGATTCCTACGCCAAAGATATAATGCAATAGTCACCAAACATTTAGGTAAATAAAAATTAACAAACTAAACTTGTAATCTCTTTTCCAATCCTTATATAATATTGTATAATATATATATAATATATATACATATATATACATCTATATGCATATATATATAGTATAGATAGATATGTACATATATTACACACAATATATATATATATATGTAATATATATATGTGTATATATATATAATATTATATATCTGTTTGTGTATGTAAATACGTGATACAAAGTGTACAATAAAAGTTATGTACATGTAGAGGTATGTATATGTAATACGTGTTATTAAGTGTACTACTTAGAATTATGTAATGTTGTTAGGACCTGGTATTCGACTGAAATACCTAGAGATCACGTGTATACCGGATCAAATAGTGCGGAATCCTATTTGATTGGCGATCCAATCAGTGAGAACACACGAAGAATCAATCAAGGATTGAAACTAACGTTAGAAATCGATAAGGAATCGATCTAATGGTTCTATGAACTTGGAGAACGATTTGGAAGGTTTTGGACGGCTAGGGTTCGACTTGAATCGTACTTGTTCGAATGTCCTCGTTTTTCACGAATTGAGTTGTATTTATAGGTTGGCACTATTCAATCGTGCGACTGAACCATTAGCTTGGTTCAGTCATGCGATTGAACCATGCGGTTGGTTCATTCGTGCGACTGAGTGTTCAGTCGTGCGACTGAGCCAATCTTATGTTACAGTCGTACGACTGATCCAGTCTCCTGGTCCAGTTGTGCGACTGAGTCAATCGTGTGAAGTTCTTCTTGTGTATGGTTCATTCGCATGAGCCATTCGCATGGGAACTTCATTAGTTAAGTTTGAATGTTTTAGTTAATTAATATAATATTATATGTAATCATTCAAGTAATTTAAACCCAATCAATTCAGTCACGACTCATAATGAACTATTAAACATTATAACCAACAGATTATCAATATCAGTTCATTAATCATACCAAACAAGATCTATTACATCACATATCACGATCTAGGGACATACATGTATCAACAAACTCCCCCTTGGACCTAGATCTCTCTAATATCTTGTTTTCTTCATTACCTTCTCATATTTCTTGTACTTGTCCTCTTGTGTGACTCCCGCGTGAATATCAAACGCGAAGCAAAGTCGTATAACATTTTGGAACTGGAGGGCTTGTACAATGTCTTGTGTGTCATAGAACAGTGGCCACTTGTATAATATTAGACATCATTAGCAGACAAGTTAGTTAGCCACATTGGGTCGAATACCCTGACAGTATCCATTTGATCCCCTTTGTTCAGAACTATGACAGCTTCAGCAGTTCTCCAATCATAGTACCACCATTTGAAGTGTGGAGTGAAGTCCTGTGGCATTCCCTGAGAGGGATTCTCGAGATAGTGCGAGGAGGACTCCACTTCAACACAATCTTAGGTTTTCCAGTAATGGCATCCATCTCAGACCTTCTAATATACCTTGTAGGTTGTTGAGGTCTGAAGTTAATCCATCTGGTGTGGTACTCTTTCTTGAGGGCAGTCTCAAACCAGCCTGACATCTTTCTCGGGTCAGCATACAACAGCTTCAATTTGGCCAGCTGTTGATCTCAAATCCTGGTAGAGTCTTTAGATCATGTGGAAATCTAAAGTACTCTATGCCATTTTCCCTCTTAACGGCATAAACGTTAAGATCGTCAAAATATGCCCATGCTATAATCCTGCCTGACACCGTATGATGTTTCTTGACGCTGTAGAACTTGATGTAGGCATCCTTCTTCGGTGCAGCACGTTGGGCTCTGACTTCTTTAAAACATTCAGCCCACTCAGCCTTTCGAATGTATACATCGTCGTATGAGGCTTGGGCTGTTCCTTTGGTCTTTCCTGCTTCCTGCTCCATCTTGTCTAGTACCTCAAACATATCACTGACTAGGGACTCACCCAGATTGGTGACCACATTACCCTCGTTGTCAGCGTACTGAGGGTACTCTTCAGCAACAATATCTTCAACCTCAACTTCATCAACGTCTGTAGTTCATCGTCACTGGTTGAATCAACTGTTGGAGCATCCTTGACAATGTCATCAGGATTGAGTCTGAACATCTCTGCCAGTTGCTCGTTAGATAGGTCGTGAATTATTTCACCTTCTTCAGGGGTATAACTCACTGACCTTCTGACAATCCCTTGCAGATCAAGAATCATTGTGAGTTGAGACTTGATCTGTTGAAGGGGAGCAATATCAAACTCATCTCTGTGGTACTTTGGATCTGTTTGATTTACACATTTCACACTCAAATCATTAGTAATATATCAAACAAAATGCATTAACTTAATATAAACATTTAGTACATGGTTTTTCAATACAGAATACAAAAGTAATTAAATACATAAACATCCACATTTTACTTTTATCCTGAATGCTAGACTCTTCTTGTGAAGGTGCAGAAGCAGAAGCTGACTGATTTTGTCTGTTCTTTGTTCTCTTCTCTTGACCGGGAGCTGAGACAGATTCAGCTGCTTCTCCTTCTTCAGTCTCTTCATCTGCACACCACTCTTCTGTTTTCTCTTCATCAGAATCACTGTCATCATCATCATCATCATCATCATCCTCATTATCTCTGTCTCCATCCTTTATCTTTAGAGGTTCCTCCTTTGATCCTTTCAATTTTAGCAAAATGGACCTCTTAGCTTTTTCCAACTCCTCTATCTGCTTACCTGCTGTGACACTTTGCGCTCGGAGTTGGTCCAACTGAGTGTTCTGAGCAGCCAATTGCTGGCCTGCTCCTCAATAACTCGATCCTGCTCTGCAATTTTCTGCGATTGTGCAGCAGTCAGGTCGGTGAGCTGGCGGATCTGAGAGGTCTTTTCCTCATCAGCCGCCAGCAATCGTAACACCATTCTATTATAAGCTGACAGCTGTTCCTCTACCCCGATTGGAGGTAGAGGAGATCTGTAGGTGTGTGAGGGGTAGGCTGAGGGCTCGGTTTGGTGGCTAGTGGTGGTGGTGGAGGTGGTGAATAGGGTCAGGTCTGGATGATAGTGGTGGTGAGTGTGGGGTGAATGATGTAGTGGTGGCAGGGGTCTGGCTTGTGGTTTCGTATGGTGGTGTCTGTGGTTGCTGTGGGGAGAGGTATGGTGTGTCTGTGGTTGCTGTGGGGAGAGTATGGTGGTGGAAGGTGTGTCTGCAGAGGTGGTAGTGGTGGAAGGTGGGGGGATGTGGTGGTGATGAAGTTACCTTACGTTTTTTCTTTTTCTGGCCATGGGGTTGAGCCATCCGTTTTCTCCTCGTTCCCTTCGAGGTGGATGCTCCCCCTTCAATCCGCCTGAGGACCCGGAGCATATGATGGATCAGATTCTGTATCTCCGGAGCCTCTCGGTTGTTCACCAACAACCCTCAACCCGTGTTCTGTGGGAACCACTTTCCTTCCCACAGTCCGGTTCAATGGTTCCTCATCAGATTCATCCTCATCCTCCTCGTTCAAAACAAAATCTTGATGAAATCCTGCTGACTCAGTTACCTCTGCAGGTGAGACAGACACAGAGGGAACAGAGTCAGACACAGTGCCTCTGGATGGAACAGCATCATCCCCACTGTCATCCTCCTCTGAATCATCAGTAGGGAGGACAATTGGCTCCACGTCGGAGTCACTGTCCTCGTGACGCCATTGGCGTCTCCCCGGTGCCACATAGCTTTCATCTGCTAAGTGGCCAATCATTCTTTCACTTGGGCTTAATCTGCTTTCCCCTGTAAACTCTCATCCTGCCCAGAGTAGTATCATCCATTATCTCTAAGGCCACTGCGTCATGACTCTCTTTGGGTAACTGTGGCAGCTTCTCGTTGAAGACGAGCTGTAAGAATCTGGGGTACATACAGAACCCCTCTTTTCCCTTTACCTCCAAATTCTCCACCAAGTAGGAGAATATCATGCTGAAAAACTGAAGGGGTGGTTCAGAACCAGTGCCACGTAGGCATTTTGAATCTGGTCTGAGAGGTCGTCAAACCCACCCCTCCTCGATGCTACACACTTGAGGATCACGTGTGCTAAGTACTTGTACTGGGGGCTCAGGTTGCTCTTGTTGAGCACACCTGAGTTGATATCCCCAGCGTACTTTAGCCTTAGGAAGCATCCTGCACTGTCAATGGATGTAGTTTTGTAGGATGATCAGCGTCCTCCCCGAACTCTAGGACCCTCTGAATATCGGCAGCAGAGATCTCAATATTATGGCCCAGTATGGAGCTCCTGATACAGTAAGGCTCACGAGAGCGGTCCACCGAGGCATTCTCCCAGAATGCCTGATGGAGTGATCTATAAGGCGTGCAAGGAGTGGAGATCGCCTTATAGATCCGGGACTGTCTCAGAAATGCTATTATGTCGGTAAACTCAGCCTCGTTCCTGGTGGTGTGATCCAAATGGGCACAGATGTTGTGCTTTGGATTTATGGTCCACTTTTCTGCCATTTATCTGTAACACACAAGACATAGAACTATTAATACATAAGACATGAAAACTTCTGTTCTAAGTGTAAAGTTGACAGTCATTTTGATTCATTCGTGCGAATGAATCATGCGACTGAAGTCAGTCGCCTGTTTGAGACATGCGATTGAGTTCAATCGGGTGTTTGAGACATGCGATTGAGTTCAATCGCTGATTGAGGCATGGATTGAGTTTAATCGGCTGATTGAGGCATGCGATTGAGTTCAATCTGCCGACTGAGACATGCGATTGAGTTCAATCTGCCGACTGGACTCATTCGGGTGGTTCAGTCGGTCGAATGATCCAATCGCAAGGTTCAATCGTGCGATTGGAGTTCATTTGAACGACCAGTCGCTTGCCCCACTGTTCGATCGCCTGTGGGTCGAATCTTGACCAATCTAAGTCTTTTAACAGTGTGTAATGTCCATTAGTCTCGTCTACTTGTCACTAATAACCTATTAAACTCAATTTTAACATTTTGCTTCATTTACATAGGTGATTAGGTCATTCACAGTTCGGTTCTTGATTTAATCCAATGTCGCTATTGTAGTTCGGTGATGTACTGATTTTGGTAGGATTCAAGGAGTAGTGTACCTGTAAAACGTCACTGGAATGTAAGAATCTTAATCGCAATGTATATCAGAATCGGTGGCAAGTTGGACAGGGTAACGGTACAATGCGATTTGGGTTGCTATTGGGAGTGATGAGTGAGATGCGATCGACTAAGACCCTTAAATACTAAACCTAGGTTCATTCGGCCGACTAGCCTCATTCGCTCAGTTCAATCGGGCGACTGAGGTTCAGTCGTACGAATGGCCTAGTCAATCGCATTCAGTCGCCCTGAGTCTTAGTCGGTCGACTGACTCATTCGGTCTCCTTCATTCGCCCCTTTAGTTAACCGACTGAGCCTCAGTCGGTCTACTGTTTCATTCTCCCCCTTCCATTCGGTCGAATGAATCAATTTCATGTCCATTCGGCCGATTGGAAGCCATTCGCATAGTTGGTCGATAACCTGATCCACTAGTGCGAATGGGTCACACTTTGTGAGTTTACAGTCATTTTTAACATTTACTATTCAGACCCTTTTCACTTTTGATAATAACATTGTAAGCTCTTAACCAATTCAGTCACTTCAGACGGACCTTTTAAATTTGAAACCATGTGGCCATCTCAGACATGACCCTTTTTAGGTAAGTTAATTCCCTTCTGATTTCCCTGATGTAGTCTGACAGACACACAAATTAAAAGATAAACATAGGAACTTAAACTAACTACACAACTAAAGTTTATGTTTGGACTTTTTGTGAGAGATAAAACCCTAAGATGGAAATCTAAGGGAGTTGATTAGGAGTAGACAACTTTAACTTAGATTGATCATATCTGGACCAACTCAATTTTGGAATCATACAGGAGTATCAAATCATTTTGGGACCTGTTATTAAAACCTTTTGATGCTTAAATTCTCGGTGTTCATCCAGAGTCGTTAGCAACTTAAGGAAATCATACTGAAACTCTTAGATTTTCACATTGATTTGAACTCTTGAGAATGTAGCCACTAAGATTGTCAGTATGTTTGTCCACTTAAATCCATACACAGACTTTTGACACAGACTGGTGACTGATTTAGGTTTAATTATTTCAGCTAACATTTGTGGATCCCACACTTATATGGTAATCAACATTCCTCAGAGGTTTTGAGCGGTCTACAGGTATTATTACAAGAAGAGACTATTCTTAGAGCTTTCAAAGAGAAGCCTGTCCTCAGGTCAGTGCCATCGCACAGCAGAGAGCGGCAAACAACAATGAATTCTAGAATATCTAGGTTATGCTTATCCTCAGGTCAGTGCCATCGCACAGCAGAGAGGCACACAACCTATCTCCTTGTTAGAGCAGCTTATTTTATTTGACACAATATGCACCAACAACATGAGTCATTAGCTTTATTGCATTTGTCTTTCATTTTTTCTTGCTTTGCTCTAATTTTGGTCATCCGCACACTTTTGTGGCATTTAATGCTCATTACCCCTTATTGGAATATATTTGATTGTGTTAACCAGTGATAAGATGGAAGCCCACAGTCAGTTGAACAACTTAGTTTGATCTTGAGATCACCAATCAGGTCTAATTGTCTATTGTGTTGAATCTACCAACATATCATTTGTGGTCTAGCAGCCTCTAAGTCTACTTTCTCTGTGTCACCTTAGGAGTTGCCAGTTTTCTATCATATTCCCTTTTTATATTGCTTAGACTACACAGACTTATACTTTGAACTTTTGCATCTTTTCAAACCTTAAATTTTAAAATCCCTCTTGATTTGTTCCTGTGTACTATCATATTCCAAAGGTATTGAATCAGTATCACAGACACAATCTACCTTATTCAGCTAGTTACCCATTCTCCCTCTCTTTTTTTTTTTAATATTAACTTGCTGACATATTCTCCCCCTAAAATACTAAAATCATTTCGGATTTAATTATTTTTGGATTTTAATAATAGCAAGATAACATGAGTTTAGTATAACAGACAAAAGAAAAGAAAAAAGATAACATAATAAAATAACATAACGAAACCTACATCGGACTACACATTATTCTCATCAGGAATTACCTCACTTTTCTTTTTAACGCCGTTGACCTCTAGCAAGTATTGAAAACGTGGTTTATCAAAGGCTTTTGTTTAGAGGTCAGCACGTTGAAAATCAGTATTAATTTTAACCACATCTATTAAGGTCTTTTCAAAACAGTCTCTTATGAAGTGGTATTTAATACCGATGTGTTTGGTCTTAGGATGTTGAACCGGATTTTTGGTTACTCCAATTGCAGCAGAGTTATCAACAAAAATAGGAGTAGACGAGAATTTCAAACCGTAATCCCGCATTTGCTAATGATTTGGGAACAGCAGCTTGCAGCAGCAACATATTCGGCTTCACAGGTTGACAATGCAACCGATGTCTGCTTCTTACACTGCCATGTAACTAATCTTCTCCCAAAGAATTGACACCCTGCTGATGTAGACTTGTAGTTCATTTTGCAGCCTCCATAGTCCGAGTCACTATACGCTGTGAGCTCAAAATCGTCATCATGAGGATACCACAACCCCGGTGTGTGTACCCTTTAGATAGCGAAAGATCCTTTTGACCCCGATCAGATGATTGACCTTAGGTTTAGCCTGATATCTGGAACATAAACATGTAGCATACATGATATCAGGTCTTGAGGCAGTGAGATACATGAGAGATCCAATCATTCCTCGGTACATAGTGGCATCTACAAGATCGCCATTCTCATCAGGTGCTATATCATGATTCGTAGCAAGTGGAGTCCCAGCAGCAGAAGCATTCTCCATGTCAAAGCGACTGAGAATGTCTCCTACATAATTGGTCTGATGTAGAAAGATCCCATTCGCTGTTTGATCCATTCGCTGTTGATCCACCTGTAACCCGAGAAAGAACTTCATTCCCCCATCGCACTCATCTCAAACTCTTTCTTCATCACTGCTTCAAAACTTTGCATAACTTCGTTCTTTGACCCGAAGATTATGTCATCAACATATATCTGTACAAGCAGTAGGTCACCATCCTTTTCTTTAATAAACAGTGTACAGTCAATGACTCCCCTGCGAAATCCGTGTTTCACAAGATGAGTCGAGAGTTTCTCATACCAAGCTCGAGGAGCTTGATGAAGCCCATATAAAGCTTTGTCGAGCTTGTAACTCTATCCCGATGATAAGGGTCTTCAAATCCCTCGGGTTGACTTACATAGACTGTTTCCCTGATTTCTCCATGAAGGAATGCACTCTTCACATCTAATTGGTAGACTTTAATCTTCATGTACGAGGCATGGCAAGGAAGATACGAATAGCTTCCATCCTTGCCCGGGTGCAAACACCTCATTATAGTCAATCCCCTCGACTTGGCGAAACCTTGAACCACCAGTCGAGCTTTGTTCCTTATAATGACTCCTTGGTCATCCTTCTTGCATTTTAGTACCCATTTGGTGCCAATGACTTTAGCACCTTAGGTCTATCAACCAGAGTCCAACACTAACTTCTTAAACTGCAGAAGTTCTTCTTGCATGGCACTCACCCACGCCTCATCATTTAGGGCTTCACTGACATATTTTGGCTCAACCTGCGAGACAAAACATCGATAAGCACCATCATGAATGTAACCCTTCTCCATAACTGAGGCGTAATCAGCTGAGTATAGCTGATTTCGGGTTTGTACTCCTGATCGGACATCTCCAATAACATTGTCAAGGGGATGATAGACGTTTAGTCGTGATCCTGGAGTAGTCGGCACAGTCACCTCCGAACCAAGATTGTGAACATTTTGGTCTGCATCTGAGGAGGTTGGAGTTTGAGGTTCCGAAGTCGAGGGTACATCACTTGTGGATGCTTGTGGACTTTAGGAACTGGAACCTGTTCCTCCTGATGTTCTGGTCATCTGCTTCAGTTTCATCTTCAGAGGAGGAGTCACTTTCATCGACTACCCCTTCTGACTGAGTAGATGACTCTCCCTGTGTGCTGGATGGAGTATTTAGAATATCATACATCATCCTAGTAGCTAACTCATCATCCGAGGGAGAGAAAGGGATGTTGAAGGATTTGAAGAATCCATCATAATCGAAGAAGTATGCAGGTCCTTTGCCTGTAGGTGGTGTGGTATATCTCTGAACGTCGACTTACACCACACTTCTACAAGACCCGTTGAGTTATTGTAAACTCGCTTGTTCGGTATGTTGTATCCTAGAAAAATTCCTTCAACTGCCTTCTCGCTGAATTTTCCTTCTTGTGTCTTCTTCAGAAGTGTACACGGTGCGCCAAAAGGTTCAAGATACTCCAATTCGGTTTGCGTCTTTGAAGTAGCTCATAACATGTCTTTCCGTGGCGCTTGACTATTAGGACTCGGTTCAGTGTATACACGCATTTGCCACTGCCTCGTTCCAGAATTGGATAGGCAGTTTCGAGTCTGCCAGCATAGTTCGGGCAGTCTCTATCAAACTCCTGTTCTTTCTCTCAGCAACGCCATTCATCTGAGGTGTGTAGGCAGAAGTGAATTGATGCACAATTCCCTTTTCCTTGCAGTATGCCTCCATCCCTTGATTCTTGAATTCTGTCCCGTTGTCTGAGCGTATTTGTCGAACTTTGAGCTTGCAAAGGGATTCCAGTGTGGTTACTAATTCCTTGAATGTCTCCAAAGTTTCTGATTTTGATTTCAGAAACATTACCCAAGTGAACCTTGAGTAGTCATCAGTGACCACATAGCAGTACACGTCGCCTGCAATGCTCCTTGTACTAACTGGACCAAACAGATCCATGTGAAGAAGCTCAAGAGGAAGTTCTATTGAATGAACTTTCTTTTCCTTATGAGCCTTCTTTGTCTGTTTGCCTTTCTTACAAGCTACACAAAAATCAGGAAGTTGGAAGTTCTTGACATTCACTCCTCTGACTAAATCCTTCTGAATCAAATGATTCATCTTCCGTTGACTTATGTGTCCCATTCTCCGATGCCAGGAGATGGAGTCCCTCTCAGTAGCTTTAGATAAGAAACACTGAACCTCATGATCCGTTGTGGCAGCTGTTGACAGATCCAAGACATACAAGTCTTTATATCTTGAAGCAGTCATCAGAACTTGGTCCGCTGGGATCATATATTCTTTCTTAGCACGTAACACTTCTGGTTATCGAAGATGACTTAAAACCTTTATCACAGATTTAGGAAACAGAAAGTAAGTTGTTCTGAAGTTGTTGAACGTAGTTCACTTTATCAAACTTAACTTTTTGATTTCCCACTTCTCCGTGAGCAGTGATATAGCCTCCTTTGTTTCCTGCAA
This sequence comes from Flaveria trinervia, assembly GCA_025506515.1. Lineage (NCBI taxonomy): Eukaryota > Viridiplantae > Streptophyta > Magnoliopsida > Asterales > Asteraceae > Flaveria > Flaveria trinervia. The sequence goes on along the minus strand of CM046448.1, from coordinate 95,003,355 downwards.
AGGAAACGTGCCCTCCTTTTATTGTTTGACGTTAGATAAAAGGCTCTATTTCCTGTCATGTGCCTGGATGCTCCGCTGTCTATAATCCACGTGTTAGTCTCAGCACTATATCGAACACCCTGCACATACAAAGTAAATGAATCAGTTTAGGTTAGGAACCCAAGCTTTGACGGTCTTGGGTTTCCCAGGCATCACACATCATAAACTCCACCCATTGACCCTTAGAGGGTGAGGGTAGCTCAGGTTCCTTCTTGTTATCAGTATCAGACACGGGTGGATTTTTCTTCCATAAGCCAGATTTGTGCAATGCCTGTTATGATAAACAGTCGTCTGGCTTACAGGTTGGACTGTAGGTTCACTAGCTCTTCTAGGTGGGGTTAGAGAATTCTGCTTAGAAGACCTAGGTCTAGAGTCCAGAAGATCAATCTTCTTCCTAGGTGTCTGATAGAAATGACAGTCGGAAGCAATGTGTCCACATTCTCCATAGTTGTAGCATGACTGCTATCAACTTTATGAGTAGACTTTCTTTGTGGAGAAGTGCGTGACACTCTAGTATCATCAATCACTTTAGTTTTTGACTCTTGGATGTTTGATGTTTTCTCTGGTGTAACAAAATTACTGATTAACCTGTTTTACTTTTTGGTTAACTGGTTTTTGACTTGAAGCATGTGAAAAAGTAACATTTGAAGTCCTTTTTGGTTCTGATTTGACTCTATTGACCCTGACTTAAATTAACTTTTTCAAATTCATTTTCCAGGTTAACACACATGGCAATTTACCCTTTGCCTTTGAAGTGGCCTCCTTTTGTTTCTTACCCGATTCAGTAGATGAACATGAGGTGTCTGGATCAGTAACAAGAGGAGTGGTCACCACATGATCCTTGATGGGGTTATTATTTACTGGTCTAGACTTGTGTTCATCAAGGTCTCCGGTGGTGGTGGAACCACTTTGTAGCCTAATCCTCCCCGTTATACCTTTCTCTCACTAAGTGTTGAACTATGTGTGAAGAGCTAGTCCAACTATGCAGTTTCTGTTTTAATGAATTAACTTCGACTTCTAGAACTGCCTTTTGTTTCTTAGTGTCTTCTAGGGAGTTAAGATAGTACCTAATGTCGTTTGCTTGGTTAAAAGCCACTACTTCGGTTTCCCTAAGTTGCTTAGTCAATAGGTCTATCTTTTCTTTATAACAATGCTCATTTTGTTTTAGTACTCTATTTGCCTTAGTGCACAGACGTAAATCTTTTACTAAGTTATCATTATGATCTAATAACCTAGCAAATTTTTCATCTATGCTATTCCTAAACGTGTCACAATCAGAACAAGCATGGTTATAAAAATTGGTCAGTGGTACTTACCTGAGTTGGTTCAGAAGTATTAGCCATCAGTGCCGCATCAGATGATTCTGGTTCTGTCGACTCTGGCTTTTCGTCTCTGATGTGGAAACTTCCTCATTTGGCTTGTGTAGTGAAATCGGCTGCAGTTGTTTCTTCACTATGTGGACATTGCAATTTCAACTGCATAATCACTTCACTCGCAGAATCATCGTCAATATCCTCGAACTGGCAATGTTAGATTCTCCTGGTGGAGACAAACCTTGACAGGATCAGCGATCACAAGTTCGATGTATTAGAATTCAAAGCAGCGGAATATGAACAGGAATTAGACAAATTGTAGCAAGCAATCGATACTTGTATGCATTAAGAGCGCATACGGTTATAGGGAGAGAAGATATATTTCTGATTTCAAGGAATGTTTATAGATGTAGAATATTTCTAATCAATCATTCATTCATTCAATTCATTCATCTCTAATATTACAATAGGTTGTCACTCCTTATATAGAGTGCAACAATCACTGCTGTTATCACGGAAAGTGACAACTGGCAGATCTAATACAAAAAAACTAACTCTTAACAAACTACTGAAATGTTCACAACTACTGAGAACATCAGAGTGTTAAGTACAAAATATAAAACTACTGAAACTACAACGACTGAAGAACAAGCTCTTCAGTCGTTTTACAAAACTACTGAAACATAAAATATAAAACTACTGATATCACAACTACTGAAGAAGTACTCTTCAGCAGTTGTGACAACTACTGACGCTTCAGTACTTGATCTTCAGACTTTGACCTTCAGATGTTTCATCAGCTGATGACTTCAGTAGATATCATCAGCTGATGTCTTCAGTCTTTGTCTTCAGACTTTGTACATCAGTTGTTGATCTTCAGCACTTGTAAACTCTTCAGCTGTTGTACTTCAGTACTTTGGTCTTTCAGCTTCAGCACTTGTGTCTTCAGCTGTTCAGCTTAGTACTTGTGTTCTTCAGCTGTTCACTTCAGTACTTGTTCTTCAGTTCTTCAGTACTTGTGTTCTTCAGCTGTTGTACTTCAGCACTTTAGTTCTTCAGCTGTTGAAGTCTTCAGCACTTGATCTTCAGCTGTTGAAGTCTTCAGCACTTGTCAAACTGCTGATGAGGCTTTCAGCAGTTGTTGTGATACCATGTGGGACTTAGAGGTTTTCTGATCTTGGCTCATTGGTTCTTTTGGTCCAACAAACTCCCCCTGAACCAATGCAGCCAAAACCTCTAAATTATTCGTTGTCCCACTTATTGTTGGCAAAGTGTTGGTCTTTTTCCTTCTTGATCAGTAGAGAAGATGACCCATGTAAGCTCCGGCCTGGGAAGAAACCTCAAATATTTGTTTGCAGAGTATGAATGGGAACTCTGTTTTGGGGAACAGGACACAGAGTTGTTATCCCATTCATGAGATTTACTTCCCCATAATGAGTCTGTACGACTCTCTTGTGTAGGCCTCAAGGAAGGTGATTTGTTCCTCCATGGTTAGCTCTCAGCACCTCCTTCAAACAATGATTCAGGCCCATAATACTCAGACAGGTATTTGGCCTGTTTCCCATTCTTTAGCTCCACAGTTGTTATTATTCGGTAAGCAAACTCATCCGGGTGATTACCCTCTAGGAACAACTGGAGCTCATTTTTCCTGACTTCCTCAAGCCTCTTGTAAACTAACCCCTTTTTCACTATTTTGTTTTCCAGCATCTTCTGAGGGGTTAGATTAGCTTTTTAGGCCTTCTTGAAGTCTTCTAGGATTTCCCAGGGTGAAACTACAAAACCAGAGAGATCACTTCATCTACGATCTTTTTCACCTGGCCAATGTATCTCTGAGGTATATTGTTCTTATGAATTCTGTGAGAGATCCTGGGATCAGGCCAAATCCGCACTCTTTCCTTTTGATATTAAAAGGTATGCCTGAGAGTGTAAAGTCTGAGAGCTTGCTTCTTCATGTTGATGATAGAAGATGTGGCTGCATAAGCTTTGTCAACTCTCTTCAGCAATTCCTCATCATGCTGTTTATGAAGCTCTTCTTCTTCTAGCTTCACTTTAACCATTTGTCTCTGGACTTCAGGAGTAATTGCTGAGGAGTGACTTGTGGCCTTAGGCAACTGAATCACAGCTGAGAGCGGCAGCCTGTCTTCATCATCTTCTTCATCATCTTCTAGCCTCAATATCCTTCTCTTCTTCTTCAAGGGTATATCATCGGCTATGGGTTTTGAGGGTAAGGGAGTTGGTTTGGTGGGTGTGTTTGGGTGGTTTTGGTGTGGGAATGTTGACAGGCTGTTCTAGCATCCTTGAGGTGAGTGTGGCTTTTGATTGCTTGGCTAGCTCAGTCCTGCTCCCAGCACCCGCTTCATTCAAAGCTTCAATAACAAGCCCCTTAGTATATGCTTCAGACGAACAGATCTTGGTGGTGATTGCCAAGATACTGTCCCTGGACCAAGCTTTGATTTCGATCATTTCTTCCAAGATATTTTGCAATAAATCTAATCATGATTTCAAGCCTTTCTCTTTCTAACACTTCATAACTTGCCCATCTATTCTGGATTTCTTCAATCTCTAATCGTCGAATCTCAGAGTCAAGTTTATTGGTGTCATGGCCTTGCCTAAACAGCTGATCAATGATGTGTCCATTGATCTGCTGTGTTCGGCATCAGCTCTTTTATCAGTAGCTCCAAGGCTTTATCTTCAGCAATGTGCTCATCAGCACCTTTCTTTCGCTTGTAGGTGAGCATTGGTTGCTGTTCTTTCTCCTCCTTTTGGGCTTGCTTCGCTTCCTTCTTTTCCTCGGATCTTTCCTCTTCTTTTCTTTCACTGCAGTACTCTCCCCCTTTGGATGCATTGGAGGAAGGGGTTTGTACCGCAGAAAGAGTCTTTTGTACAGCAGCATCAATCAAGGGCTGTAAGTTGAGAAGAAAGCCTCTCATCAATGGCTTTAATCACAATATCAGTGATTATGGGTGTGATGAGAGGGAGGGAAATTTGAAGTACAGCACCTATTTGCTCAGGAGGGTTCTGTTCCTGAGAAGTAGGGCCTGAAGCAGAGGCAGGTGGTTGATTTGGAGTGGCTCAGTGTTTGGGGAACCTTCAAGTGAAGGTGCCATCTGTGGTGGGTAGAGGCAGATGGTCTTTCTCCTTGTGAGAGTTGATCAAGTAGGTTTTGCAGCCTACTGACTTTCTCTTCAAGGATTGTGTTCTGGGCAAGAACATCATAGAAAAAGCCCAGGTCATCATCAGCCGAAGCTGAATCATCTGACCTCCTGCTTAGAGCAGGATTTATGCACTGGGTGTAGACCAGGTGATGCATGTGCCCCTTGTGCTTGGTACTGGGGACTTCCAGCCTCAGGACAGTGTCCATCATCAGCTGTTGCCTCTAGTGAGGTCTTGGCAATGTTACCAGCCTCAGTCTGATCATGTGCTGAGTCAGAGGAGGTGGCAGCCTCACTAGATATTCTAAGCTCCTTGTCTACACCAGGAGATAGAAGTGGTAAACCCCTGTGCTGTGGGTTCTCAAGTGCACTGTGTTCCTCCCCCTCAATGTAGAGGTAGTCTAGTAGGAAGTGGTTTCTGGGGAGGGGGTGAGGAGTGCAGTTGAGTCAGCACTTGTGCAACTATTAAAGTTGGGCTGTGAGGGGCGGTTGGTTGGGGGAAGGGATAGAAGCAGTGTGCACCTGGGGAGGTTGTGCTCTTCAATGGCAATCCCCTCAAGTGAGGAAGATCCCAGATATGTGGGTACCCTTTTGTGGTTGCTGCAAGCTCCTGTTGAGAGGAAGCCTGAGCGGCTATGGCTGGAGGAGTCATTGTATCCACTAGGGGGTTTGGACTAGTGGATATATCCTGCGTTTGTGTTGCAGGGGCATCCTCAGGGGACTCAATTCCCGAGTAGCCGTTTTGGGTTTCTTTTTGGTGGGTTTGGTGGGGACTTTTGATTTGGAGGTGGTGGCTGTGGGTTCCAGCTGCGTGGGTTTTCGCAGCTTGGCAGCCATTTTAAGTGTCTGGTCAGAGTTGTGCGGGAGTATACTTCCGGCAGAACAGCCGTAGCAGGGACTCCCAAGCCAACAAGTCCCTCAGCATTAAGCTGGTCTGTAATAATGGCCATTATGAACCAGGATAAAGTATCCAACGGTTGGCAGTTAGTTTTTGAGCCATATCTTTGAGCTCTGAAAATATTATTTCTGAAAAGTTTAGTGGTTGTTGCTCAAGGATAGAATACATTACCTGCTGCCATTTCGTCGACATTTGATCCCAAGACGACGTCTTAGGGGCCAAACAGACATTCACCATGTGAAAGATCAGGCGCTCAGCGTCATTAAAGTGTTTCTTCAAGATAGTGGAGGCACTGAGATCGCCTTGATATCCATGTTGGGCAAAGGATAGATCTGTGGTGCCCTTCGGATATCCAGCAGGAGAACTAGCATCATTCAGATGAAGAATTTTGCGGATTATTGCAGGAGTGATGACTACTTCTTTGTTGTTTACGACCGACTGGAGGGATGGTGTGTTGTTCTCCCCAGTGGTAATAGTAACGTTCATCCAAAATTGGTGCAAGGATTCGGCATGTAGTATGGGATTCAGAAGAAATGCCGTGTTGTATTGGGACTGAACCATAAGATCGATAGCAGTATCGAACTTAGTCCAGATGGGCGATTTAGTGAGGTAGGCAACACAGTTGTGTCGCGGTTTAATTAGCATGGACGCCATGGAGAAGAGGGAAGTTTGGAGAGGAACGTTAGGTTTGAAGAAGATGAAGCATTGAGAGTAGGTTAGGGATATTTATAGGGTAGGGTAAGAAACGACTGAAGGATGTGGTGTTAGTCATCAGTAGTTTTAAACGACCGTTGACATGGTATTATCCTTTCAGAGACGTTGAAACAGCTGAAGTCGTGGTGTTAGGCATCAGTAGTTTAGAAAACTACTGAAGACCGTGGTTTTGACTTCAGATGATTGAAACAACTGAGGACGTTGGTGTTGTCATCAGTAGTTATGAAACTACTGAAGACAGTGGTTTTGTCATCAGCTGTTGTAAACAACTGAAGACTGGTATTAGTCATCAGTAGTTATAAAACTACTGAAGACATGGTTTTGCTTCAGTTGTTTAGAATGAAACAGCAGTTGTACAAACGACTGAAGAGAAAGTTTCTTCAGCTGTTTTCGTCAATTCTTAGCTTTTCAGCTGTTTCATACTGTCCTCAACACATTCATCAGTCTTTTTGGCTGATTTCAGTGGTTTCATAGGACATCAGTACTTATCTGTTTTTACTGATTGCAGTAGTTGTAACTGCATCAGTAGTTGTAACTACATCAGTAGTTTAGAACAGACGAAGTACTGTAGTACTTGTGAGACATTTAGCCTTCAGTAGTTATAAAACTAATGAGGGTAAAGAGCTCATCAGTACTTATATGTGACATAGGTACTAATGATCATCAGTACTATTACTAAGATCATCAGTAGTTGTCACTTATTCTAGCTGCAGCATACCAAGCCTTAACACCAGGTTTTGGAAAGTTGAACTATCCAAAGGCTTAGTAAAAATGTCTGCAAGCTCATCAGCACTAGGCACAAACTTAGGATCAATCAGACCTTTTTCAAAACAATCCCTTATAAAATGATGTGATCTCTATATGTTTGGTCCTAGAGTGCTGGACTGGATTTTTGACAATGCAAAGAGCTGAAGCACTATCCATTAACAATGGAGTCTTAGTCTCTGTAATGCCATAATCCAAAAGTTGGTTTTGAAGCCAGAGTACCTGAGATGTACAACTTGCAGCGCAATGTACTCTGCTTCAGCAGTTGATGTAGCAACTGAGGTCTGTTTCTTGCTCTGCCAAGAAATCAAGCAGTTGCCTAGGAATTGACATCCACCAGAAGTTGATTTCCTGGTCAACTTACACCCTGCATAGTCACTGTCAGAAAAAGCAACTAATTTACCAGAATGTCCAGTAGAATACCATAAACCTAGAGATGGAGTGCCTTGCAGATATCTAAAGATCCTCTTGACTGCAATCAGATGAGACTCTTTAGGTGCAGCCTGAAATCTAGCACAAACACATGTAGCAAACATAATATCTGGTCTAGAAGCTGTTAAATACATCAAGGACCCAATCATACATCTGTAAAGTGTTTCATCAACCACTTTACCTTTCTGATCTGTATCTAGTTGTGTGGTGCTGCACATGGGAGTAGACAACGCTTACAGTTTGTAAATCAAACTTTTGCAAAAGATCTTTTGTATTTGGACTGATGAATGAAAATTCCATCAGCCTTGTGTGATTTGCAACCCCAGAAAGAATTGTAACTCTCCCATGGCACTCATTTCAAAATTCTGTTGCATCAACTTTGTAAAGGCATCACACAACTTTGGATCAGAGGATGCAAAAATGATGTCATCTACATAAATTTGAACAAGTAGATTATGCTGCCCAGCTTTCTTAATGAATAAAGTCTTATCTATGGAGCCTCTAGTGAAATTATTTCTAGAAGAAAGTTTGATAATGTCTCATACCAGGCTCTAGGAGCTTGTTTTAACCCATAAAGAGCCTTATCAAGCTTATACACCCAATTAGGATGTTTATTGTCCTCAAAGCCCGGGGGTTGACATACATAAACTTCTTCTTTAATTTTTTCATACAAAATGCACTTTTGACATCCATTTGAAAAACTTTAAGATTTTGACAAGCAGCATAAGCTAAAAACAATCAAATTGCTTCCAGTCTGGCTACAGGGGCAAAGGTTTCATCATAATCAATACCTTCTTCTTGTGCAAACCCCTAAACAACCAGTCTGGCCTTGTTCTTAACAATAAGCCCATTTTCATCAGTTTTGTTCCTAAACACCCATTTAGTGCCTATTGCACACTTACCTGGAGGTAGAGGAACCAGTTCCCACACTTGCTGTTTCTTGAACTGAAGAAGCTCAAGCTGCATGGCATCAACCCATCCATTGTCTTTAAAGCAATGTGATAATTCTTTGGCTCTTGCTGACTGATGAGAGAGCATAGAAGCAGAAATTTGACAATTGACTTCTTGTTGATACTCCAGCAGTGATATCACCAATGATTTGAGACATAGGTGATTCTTCAGATCTTGATACACAATGAGATCTGTGCAAGTGTTTGTAGCAGGCTCAGCAGTAACAGATGGTGATGGTGAATCATTTCCTTGAAACCAATCAGTGGGTGGTAATTCAAAGGAAGTTGAATTCGAAGATATCTCATCAGCATTTGTTATGGATGGTGCTGCTGGAGCTACAGGAACATAGGTCTAGCTGAATCAGGCAGCTGATCACTAAACCTGAAGAGGTGAGTACTGCAATCATCATCATCATCAGCAGTACCACCAGGTGGTGAACTGTTGACAGGAGCAACAGCAGGAGTTGATAAGGAACATATTGCAGTATGTCCAAATCAAATAACTCCACAGGGCTTTGTGGAATCTTGTCCTTTGGAGATTCATTGAACTTAACATGTAGAGTCTCTTCAACCATCTTTGTTCTGCAGTTGAAGACTCTATATGCCTTGCAAGTAGATGAATACCCAACAAAATACCCTGCATCCACCTTAGGATCAAATTTATGGAGTTGATCCTTGTGTGTTGAGAATGAAACAGGGACACCCAAATGCTTTGAAGAATGAAATCAGAGGAGCCAATAATGGAGAACTTCATATGGAGTCTTCATCAACCTCTGATTTATTAAAACTCTATTTTGCACATAGCAAGCTGTGTTGACAGCTTCAGCCCAAAAGGTCAGTGGCAAACCAGAGTCAGCCAGCATGGACCTTGCAGCTTCAATGAGGGTCCTGTTCTTTCTCTCCACTACTCCATTTTGTTCTGGAGTCCTTGGAATGCTGAACTGCCTTTTGATTCCCTTTGAAAGATAGAAGTCATCAAGTGTATGATTTCTGAATTCAGTTCCATTGTCACTCCTAATACACTCGACTGGAAGGGAATACTGCTTCTCAATATACAACCACAAAGTGAATAATCTTCTGAGCAGCCTCATCCTTTGAATGTAGAAAGAAAGTCCATACAAATCTGGAGTAATCATCCACATTACCAGACAGTATTTCTTCTTTGCCATGCTCATTACTCTCACAGGACAAATAGATCCATATGCAGTAATTGCAAGCAGGCAGTGGACTTACGCACATCAATAGGAGGGAAAGAGACTTTGTGCTGTTTCCTTTTAAACACGCAGTGCAGGTTTCATCACAGTGGAACTCCTTTATTGGTAGCCTCTGACTAAACTATTGTGGGTAAGCTGATTCATGTTTTTGAGATTAACATGACCCAGCCTCCTGTGCCACAGTTTAGATTCTTGAGAAGAGGCTTTGAAAAATAGGCAAGGATTGCCTTTGAGATCTATCTTCTTAGAGAGATCTAAGGCATACACTCTTCCTGTCCTGTTGGCTTTCAGGAGAGTGTGATCATCCAACACCTTGTCAATCAAGTGCAAAACTTTGGATGACAGAATCCTATAGTTTTGACTGGTGAAAAGGGCAACATGGCCTTTATCACACATTTGACTGACACTCAAGAGATTGTACTTGAGATTTTCCACATGATTAACATCATCAAATTTGATTTCTCCATTGGAGACAAAGCCCTACCGATGATGTAACCCCTAGCATCATTGCCAAAAGAGACAAATCCCTTCTTTCCTTGAGAGTAGTCATGAAGAAGAGAGCTGTTCCCAGTCATGTGCATAGATCCCCCACTGTCTACATACCAGATGCTACTTTGGCATGTTGAAGAACCCTGCAATAATAAACAATCAGTTAGTTTTAGAGACCCAAACCTTTTTGGTTTTGGGCCTGGTCTCATCAATAGATGGTAAACTAACAGGTTTATTTGAAACAACAGCCTGAGAGGAAGAAGATGGTGTAGAAGAGGAGTCCTTTGGCTTGGACCTCCTTTTCTGTGGTTTCAACATAGGAGTGTCTAGTTGGTTAACTCTACCCAACAGATGTTGAACCATCATTACCAGCTGTGTCTGATTTTGTGATAAAGCTTTCAGCTCATAAGACACATTGCCAGTGGAGTTTGATAAGTCCTATGTGCACCTTCTTCTTCTGAGCACTCTCAGCTGTCACCTGTTTAACCCCTTCCTTTTTGATTTCTTTGAGGACTTAAGGGTTACAGGATTTGATGTTGCTGATACAAATGTGGTCTCAAACTCAGTTTTCATTTTTACCATTTTCTCTTTAATTTCTTCTTTTTGTTTGAGTTTGGAACTCTTTTGTACCAAAATCATCTGTAAGATGATTGAACAAACCACATACTTCACATGGTTTCTTCTTCATCTTAGGTTGATCATCAACTGAAGAGGGTGAAGCAATGAAGACTTGTTCTTCAATGCTTTGGAAGCATTGTTTGCTTTCTTGACTGCCTCTTTAGTAGTCTTCAAACTCTTTCTACTGCAGTTTTCTTCTCTTCAGTACTGACATCAGTTGTGAAGTTTGAACTTCAGGTGTTAGATCCTGCTCTCTAATCCTTTCAGGACCTTCAGGATTAACTCCTGAGTTGATCAACTCATTAATCATGTGAATATCAGCATTTGAACCATCAACATCAGCTGATAAGTTCAAAGAGGGCTTGATGCTGACTGTACTTCTGATTGTGCTGTATCAGAAGGTAAATCACATGATGTGATGGATTGGTTATCACTCTCACCATCAGATTCTACCTCTGCTCTTGGGGTAAAATCTGTAGGTGGAGCAGTGTGATTGTAACCAATTCCAAACTTCACATTTGAAGCAGATTGCTTACTAAGAAGCATTTCAAAACCTTTGCATGATTGTACCCATCTATCACACTCGACCTGGGTAACTGCAAGGGTTTCTTTGAGATCTTTGTACTTCTCTAGAAGTACTTCTTCTCTAGCCTTATCATCAATTATTTGGCAATTCAGTTTATAAATCTCATCATTTTTATCTTTAAGCACAGACTCAAACTCAGCTTTGTTTTTGGAAATTATTTGTTCTAGCTCAATGTTCTTATTAATTAGAGCTACATTTGCTTCTCTAATGGAAGCAAATGCTGCTATGCATGGTTCAGAACATAATTTGGCTTTTGCCTCAGAGGATACCTGTGATACCTGAGGTGTAGAGGCATTAGAAAATGAAGTATCAGCAGACTCCAAAGCCATAAGAGCTAGATTCCCAAAAGGACTGTCACCACCATGTTGACCAGCACCTGAGAACAGTTGGTCATGACCAGACATGTCATCTGGTAAACTGCTCCAGTCAACAACTCCTAGGGTGAAGAAGCTGTGTTGTTGAGGTTGAGGTTGTTGATGAGATGGGATGGCTGAGGTTCTGGTAGTGCATGAGATTGTGGTGCCATAGGAACTTGAACTTGATTTGACTGTGGCATGTAATAACAAGGGTACGGATATGGCATTTGACCCTGAGGAACAAAATATGCCGCAGATTGTTGTTGAGGATGATGACTAGAGGTGACAGGATGTTGCCCTCTGTGTTGTTGACTATTGCCAGGAAAAGTCACAAAGGGTGCAGTGGAGTTAGATCCAGTTGATCTACACTCTCTTGCAAAGTGTCCAAGCCTTTGGCATTTGTGACACCTCAACTTGCTCTTGTCAAAACCAACTTTGGTTTTACCAGAGAGTCCTGGGAATTTTCTTCCAGTTCTTTTATAGAACTTCTGAGATCTGATATTTATCAGGGCCATTTGGCTCAAAATATCCATCTCCTCTAAGTCATCATCACAATCCCCTTGAGATCATCCATAATGAAGCATAGATTGTCATTATTACACCCAGTAAACTGACCATCAATACTCACAAATGTAGAATCAGAAATGCTTGAAGAGAAATTAATATGCTCATCATACTGGCATTCAGATGAAGCATATTCTGACTCATGACCCACCAAGGCAGTGTTGCCTGGTACAAAGTCTTCAGTGAGCTTTCCAGATGAAGACAACTTTCTCTTCTGTTCTATCTCTCTCTCAAACGTGAGCAGTTTCCCATGGAGTTGGGTGAGAGATAGTTTGTCCAAACTTGCACTGGAGCGTAGGACAATAGTATATGTGTCCCATCTCTCAGGCAGTGATCTGAGAAATCTGTTATTCATCTGAATATTTGTGTACTCAAGTTTGACCATTTTTAGTTCAGAGATCAAACAAGAAAACCGCTCATATTGTTGAGTCAGTGTCTCACCCTTTCTATGAGAGAATGTCTCATATTGTTGGGCAAGAATTTCTCTATTATTTGCCAAGACCTCATCTGTTCCTCCAAATTGTTCTTTCAAGGCATTCCAGAGGTCATGGGCAGTTTCATGATGCATTAGCCCAGAATAGATTTCATTTGGCAATGCCATGACTAGAATTCCATGGGCTTTTGCATCAATTTCAAGCAACTTCTTATCCTCATCAGAGTATTGCTCCCTCCTCTTCGGAACCATTTGATTGGTTTCCGGGTTATTCACCATAGGCTTGTGTGGACCATGTACCACTGATGTCCAACAACCTGCACTGTTAACAGACAGGTGATGGAGCATACGTCTTTGCCATATGTTATACTCATTCCTAACCAGCATTGGTGGCTTGGTTGAGGAACCAGTATTGTGAGGATCATTGGAGGGAGTGGTCATTTTTAGTTCAAAAACAATTTAATTCAAGCTTTAAAAGGTTTTAAACAGACCACAACAAACTCAATGAAAACCAAGAAAAGATCTCAAGATGAATGACCAGAAATACAGAAAATTCAATCTCTATAACCGTTTCTTGCAAAAACAAAAGCTAATTCAATCAAACTTAGATCTTGAATAGCAGTTTCAATGATCAATTATTAGATCGACCAATGATTAACCTGCTCTGATACCATTTGACAGGATCAGCGATCACAAGTTCGATGTATTAGAATTCAAAGCAGCGGAATATGAACAGGAATTAGACAAATTGTAGCAAGCAATCGATACTTGTATGCATTAAGAGCGCATACGGTTATAGGGAGAGAAGATATATTCTGATTTCAAGGAATGTTTATAGATGTAGAATATTTCTAATCAAATCATTCGTTCAACTCTAATATTACAATAGGTTGTCACTCCTTATATAGAGTGCAACAATCACTGCTGTTATCACGGAAAGTGACAACTGCCAGATCTAATACAAAAATAACTAACTCTTAACAAACTACTGAAATGTTCACAACTACTGAGAACATATCAGAGTGTTAAGTACAAAATATAAAACTACTGAAACTACAACGACTGAAGAACAAGCTCTTCAGTCGTTTTACAAAACTACTGAAACATAAAAATATAAAACTACTGATATCACAACTACTGAAGAAGTACTCTTCAGCAGTTGTGACAAACTACTGACGCTTCAGTACTTGTTCTTCAGACTTTGACCTTCAGATGTTTCATCAGCTGATGACTTCAGTAGATATCATCAGCTGATGTCTTCAGTCTTTATCTTCAGACTTTGTACATCAGTTGTTGATCTTTAGCACTTGTAAACTCTTCAGCTGTTGTACTTCAGTACTTTGGTCTTTCAGCTTCAGCACTTGTGTTCTTTAGCTGTTCAGCTTCAGTGCTTGTGTTCTTCAGCTGTTCAGCTTCAGTACTTGTGTTCTTCAGCTGTTCAGCTTCAGTACTTGTGTTCTTCAGCTGTTGTACTTCAGCACATTAGTTCTTCAGCTGTTGAAGTCTTCGGCACTTGATCTTCAGCTGTTGAAGTCTTCAGCACTTGTCAAACTGCTGATGAGGCTTTCAGCAGTTGTTGTGATACCATGTGGGACTTAGAGGTTTTCTGATCTTGGCTCATTGGTTCTTTTGGTCCAACAAACCTGAAACTCCAATCCGTCCTTCATCATCATGAGTAGTTAGTGCTTTTGGATCCTTGTTCGATGAAGTAGAATTACAGGGTTGCTTGTCCTGGCGAGTAAATGATGAGAACGGGTTCCCATTCCCCGTCTTCTTTGGCTTGACACATTCTCTTTTGAAGTGCCCCTTCTCACCACAGTTAAAGCAGGTCACTTTACTCTTGTCGAAGCCAAAGGTGGTGTCCTTAGTAGCAACCAAGTTCTGTCCAGTCTTTTTCACAAACTTCTTCGCCCTCCGAACAGCACTTGCTAAGGCCCACATTATATCCATTCTTTCAAGCTCCATCTCATCCACCTGCTCGTAGTCCTCATCTGCCAGATGGCAGTTTCCAATCTTCCCAGCAACAAGTCCATCATATGAATGAACCACTGCTGCTAAGAGATCCATATGCTCTCGTGCTACTTCCACGGTCACATTACCGAAGTTCTCGGTCTTCAGTTTGGTAGCGTTTGCTTCTGATCCAATATGATGGGTACATGATGACCCAGACGTGTCTGATCCAGAAGGAGAAGCATGTGAGGGACCTGACGAGCTAGACACAAAAGCAGTCTGGAGGGGTGCTCTAGATGTCTTAGCTTGAGGCGTGGCGTTATATAAAGCTGGATTTTGTGTGTACGAAGACGTCTGAGCTCTATACTTCATCCTTAGTGCTTCTTCTCGCAACTTAAGAATGAAGTCATTTATATCCAGCTTTACAAGGATTCCATTCTGTCTCAGGTTAGACACGAATGTAGCCCACTTATCAGGCAACCCGTCTGCGAAGTTGCTTACCTTTTCTTCCATGGTAGTAGCCACTCCATGTGTATGCAATTCGCTCATCAAGTGGTAGAATCTATCTATGACTTCGTCCAAACTTTCATTACCAATTGATGAGAAGTTATCGAATTCCTTCTTTAACTCCTTTTCCTTGATTGCCTTCAATGATGCATTACCATCATATCTCTTCTCTAGCACATCCCACAGTTTCTTAGACTGCTTGTTCTCGGAATACCGGTGGAATATGTCTTTGGGGATAGACTGAGTGATCAATGCATAAACTCTTTTCTCTGCATTGTACTTTACTTTCTGTGCGTCTGTCATCCCGCTTAATGTTAGTTTAACTCCATCAGCTCCCACTGGTGTACTATAACCTATCTCAATGGCTTCCCACAGATTAGGATCTACTCCATTAAGGTAGATCTCAAAACGTTGTTTCCAGTGGGGAAACTCATCTAAAGTCAAGAGCTTTGGTGGTTTATTGTGATTCCCCACCTCACTCTCAAGCAGCAACAGATTCTGTATCCTTGAGTCCTTCCCAGCAGTAAAGGCTGACATCTGATCTTCCATGATGAATAAACTTATAATCTAATCAAACAAACTTTCACTGATGCGACTGAAGGATGCGAATGAGCTAATCGTGCGTATAAGCTCTGCGATTGGTTCAATCGTGCGAATGAACTGGGCGATTGGTTCAGTCGTGCGAATGAATCTGGTGCGTATGAGCTATGCGAACGAACGGTTCAATCGGCCGAATGAAGGTGCGACTAGGTCCAATCGTGCGTATGAGCAATGCGAATGGCGTCCAGTCGTACGAATGAGTCAGTCGTGCGATTGAAGCTGCTGGTTTGCGAAAATTTCTAGGTTTGACGGGTTTCAGCCGTAAAAATTCGAAATTTCACAAGTTCTAATCGCCTGAGTCTGTAGAAACCAAACGTCGATGGGCAGGGAACTTCCAAGATCACTTTTGATGCCAAAGATTGCGTTTTTAGTGTAAAAACATAAACTTTTATGCAATCTTGATTGAATCAACACGTAATCAAGAGCGAATAGCTCTGATACCACTTGTTAGGACCTGGTATTCGACTGAAATACCTAGAGATCACGTGTATACCGGATCAAATAGTGCGGAATCCTATTTGATTGGCGATCCAATCAGTGAGAACACACGAAGAATCAATCAAGGATTGAAACTAACGTTAGAAATCGATAAGGAATCGATCTAATGTGTTCTATGAACTTGGAGAACGATTTGGAAGGTTTCTGGACGGCTAGGGTTCGACTTGAATCGTACTTGTTAGAATGTCCTCGTTTTTCACGAATTGAGTTGTATTTATAGGTTGGCACTATTCAATCGTGTGACTGAACCATTAGCTTGGTTCAGTCGTGCAATTGAACCATGTGGTTGGTTCATTCGGGCGACTAAGTGTTCAGTCGTGCGACTGAGCCAATCTTATGTTACAGTCGTACGACTGATCCAGTCTCCTGGTCCAGTCGTGCGACTGAGTCAATCGTGTGAAGTTCTTCATGTGTATGGTTCATATGCATGAGCCATTCGCATGGGAACTTCATTAAGTTAAGTTTGAATGTTTTAGTTAATTAATATAATATTATATGTAATCATTCAAGTAATTATAAACCCAATCAATTCAATCACGACTCATTAATGAACTATTAAACATTATAACCAACAAATTATCAATATCAGTTCATTAATCATACCAAACAAGATCTATTACATCACATATCACGATCTAGGGATATACATGTATCACACATGTAACACATACAAATTACGTATATGTAAGTTGTTTGGTCATTATCCTTGTTCCTTGTAGTTTATATTAAAAAATATACAAAAATAATATTAAAGTTTACTCAAATATACTTTAAACAATTAAAAAAGTTATAATAAATTATCAATTATGTGATTGGGTAGTGGTGATTTTCATGATTTATAATTATAATATGGTCTTCATTTTGTCTCTCTCTCTCTCTCATATATATATATATATATATATATATATATATATATATATATATATATATATATGATAGCAATCAAATGTTAACCCTTATTGTGATAACCCATTAACTTAACAAGGGTGGTCCACAACAAGCTATGTCACGACTATAAGTTAGAGTTATAATAGTAAAACTAGTGGTCCAAAATAATCATTAACAAATTTAAAATAATGCAAGACTATACATGAATTTGAGATATTAAAATAATCTATTTAAAAATGTAATTTGTATAAAATTAAATCATATAAAGGTTAACATTTTAAAAAAAGTATGAAGGCTTTTTAAAAATGAAAGGAATTTTAAAAAATGGGGAGAAAATCATTACATTCGTGGTGGAACACATTGTAAAATTTAGTTACACCATATATTTATGGAGTCAAATAATGCTAGTGCAACCAAAACAACACTTAAAAGAATATTTGGTGCAACTGAAAAAAAGTCTTCTAAAGCTTATCTGCACTTTCGATGTCACACCCCGACCGACGGCCAAATAATCGGGGTAGACAAATATGAAACGATTGTTCATAGCTCATAAAATTAAGTAAGTTGAAATAATAAAAAATGTCATTTTCTCTGAACAATACTAAACAAATAAATCATTACAATACAATCAAGATTCAAACAACAAAATAAAATCATTAGTTAAACTAACTCCAAGTCCTACATGAGCAAGAAAAAGTCCTCAAAATTGAAATCCTAAAAAATGTTAAAAATACAGTCAACATATGATGTTGGTGAGTTCTCATGAATTTGTACATACGTATAAAAACAACTTTTAACAGGCAATTCATGTCATAAATTAAGAATAATGCATGAATATAGATAGCATAATGATACAATCAAACCTTGACAAAGATGGACACAATAAGCTATAACGATTAGCTAAGTATACTTGGTTCCCATGATGAACAAGAATACGTCACCAGGAGCAGGCAAGAACCTCAAATTTAGCATCAAATAAGCTTGTCAAGCCCATAGATCTATGACGTCACTAGGCTAACAATAGTTAATGATTGTTTTTACAAGATTACTATCATATAAGGCTCACAAGTATTTCAAATAACCATGACAAGTTTATAAACAAATTGCTAGTATATTACAAGTTTCAAGATGTTCTACAAGTATATATTTATAAGCTTAACATGTTTCACCCCAAAAGGTGTAAAATAAAATAATAAGAGGCATGGAAAACTCACATTGTATAATGATGGTTGTAGAGTACATAAGGAAGCTTAACGTTCAAGTGTCAAAGGTGATTACAAGAAGTTAGGACATTTAGAGAATCAGTAAAAGGTAGATTGAAAAAGGATTATTGTACCAATTTTAGATTCTACACAAAATGTTTGGTTGTGTTTAAACATGTTTTAAAAATAGAAAACGGTTTCATAAAATTATAAAAATTTAAAACTAGCTCAGAGTCTCACGAACAACTTTTGTTAAGAAAAATGTTTATGAAAAAATAGGTAAATATGTCAAAACAATAGCACAAGACAAAAGGTGTTGAAATACGTACTTTTCTTGTGAAGGCTATTATTGAGTCGTCTGGTTGAGTTTGAAGACGTATAAGCTATCTTTAAAAAGTTAATTCACTGAACTTAATATTGAAGTCAGATTTTAATTAAATTTATGTTAGGACCGTGTACATACGGAGTACTAACTGATAATGCGTGAAACCAAATCAAATAGTGCGGAAGCCTATTTGATTGGCGATCCAATCAGTGAGAACGCAGTTCAGATCAATCTAACGATTAAAGTAACGTTAAGAACAATTAGGACAAGATCAACTGCAAACTATGAAGTTGGAACATGCTTTCTAGAGTCTCTGGACGGCTAGGGTACCAATATTAGTCGAAATTGTTCAAGTGTTTTTTTTTCACGAATTAGGTGGTATTAATAGGTTAGGGTTATTCAATCGTACGACTGAATCATGTGATTGATCCATACGCACGACTGAAGGTCCAGTCGTGCGACTGAGTCAATCTTATGTCTCAATCGTGTGACTGATCCAGTCTCCTGGTTCAGTCATGCGACTGGTCCATTAGCATGATCCATTCGCATGAAGATTTCATACGTTAAGTTTGAACATGTTTCTCAATCATTATTGACTAAGAACTGTGTACAATAACCTCAAACCTATATAGTTAGCTCAATATATTTTATTACACAATAAACAATGAAACATTAAATATTATAAGCATCAATCACAAATTGTATTTCATTCAACTCATTCATTACATATGTGTAAGACATGACATACATTTACAATAAGCTTCTAAATTAGGTACTTCTGTATCAACAATTTAGTTTGTTATGAAAAAGTTATTGTTTGTTGAAGTCGGACTATATTGTGCCAAATATGTAGTAAGGCACTTATGTGCACTTTTAAAATTGATAAAGCATAAAACGGGTTAGAAAAAATTTATTATGTCGATATATGGTATATTGGACTTCGTTTGAGTTATAAAAAATATTCCAAGACTTTGGCATAGCCATCATTTAGAGAAATAATCTTGTGGAATAACTGAATGAGGCGACATAGCCGTCCATATGCAAACATGATTCTTTATTTACGTTAGTGTGTTGTTAGTTTGATTTAGGAATATTAGTGATTGTTATAAGGTTACTGAATATTAGAAGGTTAATGATAAAATGGTAATGATTGAAATTAAAAGAGATTTAGTAAAAAATAATAAAAGTAAGAACATAAAGTCATGATAACAATTGTAAGGCCCCGTTCTCGGGACGCTTACAGCTAGTCAATCATAGCACATAAAACATATAATTACATTGACTTCAATAAAGTGCTGCAGTGGAAACATTATAACAAATATTTCATTTCATTTTAATAAACACATTTTCAAAATAATATAACATTCATTACAAAATATCGTTTGTTCGTATTATAATGCAATAACATTGTACAAAAGAATGCCATCCAAAAGAGCTGAGCAGCCACCCCGTGCCATCCCTAGCAACCATTACCTGCCAACTGGAAACACATAAAAGTTAGTGTTGCTGAGTGAGTTCTAGTTTTATAATAAAACTTACTTTATCTTTCGTTTAAAACCATTCCTCACAATCATACATGAACATGTACTATACATACACATAGATAATATCATTATTATCTTCATTATTCGTTTGTCCATTCCATTCATACATCGTTAAATCTTTACTTTCATCTGGATCAACGACATGTGCTCACCCAACCGTCATGCATAAAGCATGTACTTGCCTGAGGTCTTTCATAGACCCCCAACATTGTGCATGAAGCTGACTCTAGTACCTAGGGTAGGCGGCAAGGATCCCATAGATATGGTCAATCACAAGGTTTGAACCCCAGTGTGCATCCTTCTGGGGTAATTAACCCGCACACCGTTGAGTTGACACCCTTCACTTGGTGTGAACCTCCATACATTTACTTAATCGCACTGATTAAGCCAGTGTGCATCCTTCAGGGGTAGCTAACCCGCACACGGTTGAGCTAACACCCTTCATTGGTTGTGAACCCCCTTACATTTGCTTGCATGCCTTTCTTACTTTCATTCATTCATTAATGCATGCATTCTTTCATCTTTACGTTACATAATGCTTTTCATTTCATTTATGAAGATTCAACGTAAAGCCACAGGAAAATAATCATATATAATAAGCAACATGAATATAAACATACAACATCACCATACAAGGCACCCTCATACATACATAACATAACACTTACATACAATCATGCATAAGAATCAAACATGCATCATCATCATGCCCATCACATCATCTATGACCTCAAAAGTCAACTTATACAACCCGCAGGAACCTCCCAAGTCAAAACCTACATCTGCACTTTTCCCCGAAATCAGATTATAAACTAAGTTCTTTCGGCGCATGAGCCCTATTTAGGTGTATGGACCCTATTCAGTCGCATGGCCTTCCATGCGCATGAGAACACTTAGGCGTATGGACACTATGGGGAAAATGAGCACTAAGGCATATGGAGAGTCTCTAGACGTATGGGCACTATGGGCGTATGGACTTTCAGTCGCATAGCCTTCAGTCGCATAACTTCCATACGTATGACCCTCAATTGTATGGTATTCAGGTGCATGGACTTCAGTCACATGCCTTCCATGTGTATGACCCTCCGTCTCATGCCTTTCGGCCGTATGGCCTCTAGTCACATGCCACGCGGCCGTATGGCCTCCGGTCGCATGCCATTCAGTCTCATGGCTTCCAGTCGCATGAACCCTAGCTGGGTGCAGAATGTATTCTCTTCGAACCTCAACTGCAGATTTTGGCCTCCAACACCTTCTAACCTGTTCTAGGCTTAAACCAAGTATCCTATGCCCTAGAAACACAACCACAACATCATTCAAGCATCCCAAGCCCAAACATGAGCCCACCCATTCGCACACCCACACAAATATACACATAAACGGGTTCCACACCCAACACAACCAAAAACGATTTACTATGTGTTCTAGCCCCAAAATAAGTCAAAAACGTGTAAAAGAGAGGTCCTAGAACTCACCTTGACAGCCTTTTCGGGTGTAGCTTCCCACAAACCACTTGACTTCGACTTTTGCACCTTGATTACCAAGAAACCCGAGCTTTTTGCTCTTTTCCCCCTCTCTTTCTCCTTGGCCGAATGGAGGATAAGAATGGGAGAGGGGAATGGGCAGCCATCCCTTTTACACCCATTCTTCTAAACTTTTCTTCTTTTTGGCAAGATTGGTCCCTCTACTTGAACTTTATTTCTTTTCTTCCTTTTCTTTCTTTTTCTTCTTTCTTTGGCTTCAAAGAAAATAGCCGAGTGTTACAACAATGAGATGGTAAGATGATTGAAACAATATAGAAATACGTAATATAAATGCAATATAAGATTAACTTAGTATTAGAAACTTCTTGAAACTACTTGTAAAAAAATTCTTGAAATTGATCAAAATCAAAGGATGAAAGAAAGGTTTGTTGGTAAGATTTTTAAAGAATAAGCAAATGAAAAGTGAGACATAAAGCTTGCTTTTATAGTTGAGGTTAGGAAGGGGTTATGAAGGATGTTAATGGTGAGTTACAAATCTTTTAAAGGGGGTTTATTATTGGAATTTGAAATAAATATAAGATTAAATAAAATAAATTGATAAAAGAATAATTACAATTTGTACTTTTAATTCATTAAAAATATAATTTTAATTTGATCAACTTATATTTTATAAAATCTTTATAGACTTTATGAATTTAATAAGACTTTTAATTTAATTAATTATTGTAATTTAATAACTAAAACACATAAAAGATAAATACAACTTTACAATCTTATAAAAAAATTAGTTTACAAATCATAAAATTTTAATAAATTGTTTAAATGATTTGATAACTAATAATTGAATAAAAAAATTCCTAATATTAGTTAAATTACGCGTTTAATGCATTTGATTCATCAAAATAAAAATTTAACTTTAATGATGATTTTTTTTCATCGTATGAATGTTCAAAATGTATTCGGGTTTGGGTTTATAATTTGAAAATCTCTTAACTGTTTCTCAATTCTATGACAAAGTAAACTTTATCAAATAGCTTGAACACAATCTATTATGTGTTTCTCAATTCTGTGAACAAAAGCACCAAATGCTTTTCACCGAACATGAGTGCAATATCCTCAAACCTGAGATAACAATTTCTCAAGAATTGGTGCTTCTTAGATCTCCCAGGAGAGGAGATATGTACAAGTTGGATATGAACAATGCTTGCCCACTCGGTGAAGTGTTATGCTTTCTTTCTAAAGCAACTGGTGATGAGTCAACTCTCTGGCATAAATGAATGTGTCATTTTAATTTTAAAACCATCGACAATTTGGTTAAAAATAACTTGGTATAGGGTGTGCACAAAAAGGAATTTTCTATAAAGATAACTGTGTTGCTTTTCTGAAAGGGAAGCAACACATTTGATCATGTAATCTAAAGAAGTTAACTCTATAATCACTCCATTACACTTATTGCACATGGATCTATTTGTTCCCACAAGTACACTAAGCATTGTAAATACATAATATTTTCTTGTGATTGTTGATGATTTCACGAGATTTAAATGAGTTTCTTTTTAAGCACTAAAGATGAAACAACTGAAACTTAAAAATCTTTTATTCTTAAAATAGAAAATCAAATCGATCACAGGGTAAAGATCATAAGAAGTGATCAAGGGATTGAGTTTAAAAATCAAGTTATTGACTCATTTTGTAACTCAAAAGGGATTGCCAGACAATATAATGCCCCTAGAACTTCTGAAAAAGACAGTGTTGCTGAGAGGAGAAATATGACACTTATTAAGGCTGCTAGAACCATGTTAGCTAATTCAAAGTTGACTATAACTTTCTAGGTAGAGGCAGTCAGCATTGCATGATATGTGCAGAACAGGGTTCTTATTGTCAAGCCCTATGGAAAAACCCCTTATGAGCTATGGAACAAGAGACCACCATTCATTGGCTTTCTTAGGTCCTTTGGTAGTAGGTGTACCATACTTAATACAAAGGACAATTTGGTAAAATTTGCTGAAAAATCAAATGATATCTTTGTTGGATATTCCTCTAACTCTATTGCTTATAGAGTTTATTACATCAAAAGTCAACAATTTGAGGAATCATCCAACATTGTTTTAGTTGGAAAAGGAACTCAAAGTAATTCTGATGATAATGATGATGATCAACTATTTGAGTTACCCAGACCTATTCCAAGTTCTCCAAGAATCAATGAAAATCAAGCTCCTATTGATGAAAGCCCTAAAAGCATAAATATCTCAGGAACCGGTGAAGCTTCAACAAGTTGTCAACAAAATAAGTTTCAACACTCATTGAATGACAACTCTAGCATACAACATGAAGCTGATGAAGGTAGCGTTCTGAAGGAACAAGCAACTATTAATGTTGCTTCACAGCACATCACTATTGATGTTGTCTCATATTTATTCAATCAGTCCTCATTAGCTAAAACATGACATGAAGTTGATAAAGGTAGCGTTCTGAAGGAACAAGCAACTATTAATGTTGCTTCACAACACATCACTATTGATGTTGTCTCATATTTATTCAATCAGTCTTATTAGCTAAAACATGTGCCAACCCAAAAGAGTAAACATTATTCATTAAAATACTAAAAAAATGTCTTGGAGACCGAGTCTTAGAATGCAAGTGAACCATGTAGTGCTCCTATGGCAAGCAAGCTAATGACCTGAGAATAGCATACTAAAATGTCAACACAATGGTTGGTGAGTTCAAGAGTGATAATCAAACATAAACAGTTTAACACATAGATATAAAAGTAGTGCATTGTAACAGATAGCTAGTCCATTAACAATAAATATTATTTCATAGTGATTTCGCAATTGAAGCTGACTGTGTTACGTTGTTTCCTCCTATCACGACTTAACAGGTCGTGACAATGTTCAATAGGACAAATTGCACACGGTTGACCTCGAGTCACACAGGTGGGGCTCGTTAGACCCAGTAGTACTACCCAAATTTTCCCCGCTATTCAATATTAACAATTCGAAAGTGTGAGGACTTTTCCATGATATCAACACTATATAATATTATACACAACTTGAATATGTAAAGCGTTTGTGATTTACCAGTATGCTATCTCCCTCAAAAGAGATTAAATAAAGAGTGGGGCATGAACTCACCTGATACGCGTAATAGAAACTTAGAGTTCTACTTGAAAAACAGAATGGACAGGCAACCTTTAGTGGTTACCTAGATCATATAAGTATGTGAGTACTTGTAAATAAAGAACATGTGAAACCCTAAGTACACTACAACCAAGGACTCAAGATTTTAGAAAAACAGACATGTTTGACCCAGTTGACCTGTTTGACCCGTTGGTGACTTTATGTGTTGTAAACCATTCAAGTAATCATGCACATATATCATACATAGTTAACATTCAAATAGATCATATGTATGCTATATTATCCAGGTGTATCACTTAGATCATCATACAACCAAGTATCATACAAGTCGTGCGAATCTAGAACCTTAACATATCCACTAGTTAGAACACAACTAACATGTCACACAAAGATCAAACCACTCACTACATGCCATGTGAAGCCACTCACAACTTCACATCCTAAACCCTACCAATACTACTAAGTAGGGGCCTCATATTCGCACGCGTGTATGATGATCATAATCATATTCAGTAGCCATGTACATTGCATTCAACAACATCACAACAATTAATTTCTAGTCCCAAACATGATGTCCTAACCACTAGTCAACATCAACATCATACATGATCATCAAAGTCCAAACATCACCCATGATTATCCAAACATCCTATACAACTAATTTAACATGTTCTATCACATTAGAATTTATCCATGAACTTACTAACATGCTTCTAACATCCCAAACATGTTCAAACTATCATCCATTAAACTTTGTGCAAATAAAGTTTCCCTTTTGGGAAAGCACATCCCAAAATCTATTAAACATCCAATGCATTCATGAATTCATTAATAATATACCAATTCAAGATCATATCAACATCTAAGCATGGTCAACAACATCCCAACATCATAACTCATCAATTCATATCCTAAAAAGTTACTATCTTTAGTACTGTATGAACTATAACATGTGTTCTTGAATTCCCAATGATCACAACAACAATCTAACATCTAATCATCACCATGAACGCATCCATAACATCAATTCATCAATAATTTAACATTACATGCAAAATAAAGTTACTATTATTAGTAACCTATGAACACCAACTTCAATTCATCAATTTCTTGCAAGATCAATGTATCCTAATATTCATACAACCTACTAATCATCATACATTCATCAAACAATCATCAACTTCACATAATCATGCTAATTCTGAATTAGGGTTTGCATAAAACCAAAGTTCATGATCAATCCACTAAAAACATACAATTCATGCATAATCAACGTTAAACAACATATATTCCATCCAACTAACATATTAACATCATCAAACTACATCAATTTCGACCCCATGAAGATCCATAAACGATTTTAGGTTCGGCCATCATGAACAACTCACAAAAACTTGAAAAATCTAACCTTTAAACGTATAATTGCTTGCAATGATGATTCCAACGTGTTCTATGCTTGAAATCGAACCAATTTCATGATATCTTGCTTGTTCTAAGTCGAATTCGAAGTGGGGAGGGGGTGGGAATGCAGGTTGCGGCGAATGGGGGTGGAGGGCTAAGGTTTGGGTGTTTTGTTTAATTTTAATTTCCATATTTACCCTTTAAGCCCTTGTAATTTGTATTTTATAAAAAACTAGGCTTTAAACTCTTTGTAAAGTGTTTTTAACTTAATAATATAAAGATATAAACTAATGAAAATCATTATATATTTTATCTTATAAAAACACAAGACATACGAATAAATAGGCACGTTTCCGTGTTATGCGATTAAGTGTTTCCTTAATTAACATTTAAAACATGCAAACACATAAACATAGCACAATAATCACATAATCAACTAGATTAACATTAATTGTAATATTATCCATTATTATTAGGTCACCAACATTAAACGACAACCAGTGTGTGTTTACGACACGTGTAAGCAAGACTTAACGGAACTAACGATGTTTGATAACGGAAATTTACCGGATGTCACATTATCCCCATGTTGAAAGAATTTTCGTCCCAAAAATTGCATTACATGGTGAGAGTGTTCCATTACTGGTATACTGCATTGGCACACAGAAATCAAAATCAAGTGAGTTTTGGATGAGTTTCTCACATCATCCCCATGTTGAAAGAAATTTCATCCCGAAACTTAAATCAATACCTTCGTCTGCTGGCATCGCCTTTTCGAATAGTTGAGGGTACTTAAGCTTCATTTGATCTTCTCGTTCCCATGTGAATTCCGGTCCACGTCGCGAATTCCAACAGATTTTGACAATGGGTAGCTTGTTTTGCTTAAGTGTTTTCACCTCACGGTCCATCACCTCGACTGGTTCTTCGATAAAACGCAATTGCTCATCCACTTGAACTTCTTCTAGTGGTACGACCATTGTTTTATCGGTTATGAACTTCTTCAGGTTTGACACGTGAAATACATCATGGATTCCACTTAGCGAATCAGGTAGGGCTAGTCGATAGGCCACTGGACCTATTCTTTCCACTATTTCAAATGGTCCAACGTACCTTGGATTTAGTTTCCCTCATTAACCAAACCGAACTACGCCTTTCCATGGTGAGACTTTCAACAAAACCTTGTCACCAACCTGAAACTCTAAAGGTTTCCGTCTTTTGTCAGCATAACTCTATTGTCTGTCTCGCGCTACAGCCATGCGGTTCCGTATCTGTACAATCTTCTCAGTTGTCTTATGAATTAGCTCAGGACCTGTTAGCTGACTATCACCAATTTCTGCCCAACAAACTGGTGATCGACATTTTCTCCCATATAGCGCCTCGAAAGGTGCTGCCTGTATACTAGTACGATAACTGTTGTTATAAGAGAACTCCACCAATGGCAGTGAATTTCCCAGTTATTCCCAAAATCAATCACACAAGCATGTAGCATATCCTCTAACGTCTGTATGGTACGCTCACTCTGGCCATCCATCTGTGGGTGATATGCAGTACTCATATCCAATCGTGTACCCAAGGATTTCTTCAATGATTGCCAGAAATGTGACGTGAAACGAGCGTCGCGGTCGGAAATAATTGAAATCAGTACACCGTGTCTTGAAACGATCTCTTTAAGGTACAATCGAGTTAATTTCTCCATCTTATCCGTTTCCTTAATTGCAAGGAAGTAAGCAGACTTTGTCAATCGATCCACAATAACCCATATCGTGTCACAACCAGTATTAGTCCGGGGTAACTTAGTAATAAAATCTATGGAGATCTGTTCCCATTTCCACATTGGTATCTCCGTTGTTGTAACAGTCCGGATGGTTTTTGATATTCCATTTTTACTTTCGAGCAGGTCAAACACTTGCTCACATACGTAGCTACATCTACTTTCATGTTAGGCCAGCAATAGTGCGCCTTTAGGTCATGATACATCTTGTCGGATCCAGGATGTATATAATACTTAGATTTGTGTGCCTCGCTCATAACTAAATCTCTCAGATTTCCATAAACAGGCACCCAAAGTCTATCCATGAAATACAAAATTCCATCCTCTTTCACCACTAGCTGTTTATCCATTCCCCTTAATGACTCAGAACCAAAATTTTCTGCTTTTAAAGCTTCTATCTGCGCCTCCTTAACTTGTTTGGGTAGTTGGGTACTGATAGTAAGTTGTAAAGCTCGCACCCATCAGGGTTTAGCTGTTTCCTTCCTGCTTAGGGCATCGGCAACTACGTTCGCCTTTCCGGATGGTACTTAATAGCCAATTGTAGTCATTTCGTAGTTCCACTCAATGTCGTTGCCTCATATTCAACTACTGAAGACTCTTGTGATCGGTGTAGATAGTGCACTTGGTACCGTACAAGTAATGTCTCCGGATCTTTAAGGCAAATACCACTGCACCCAATTCTAAGTCATGGGTGCTATAGTTCTTCTCATGAACCTTATCTCGTTGCATCAAGACACAACCCAATTCTTGAATGGATGCATCGCAATACACCACAAAGTCATCTGTTTCCTCTGGTAATGCTAATATCGGGGCAGTGCAGAGTTTTTGTTTTAACAATTGAAAAGCTAATTCTTGGCTCTCACTCCATTTGTATGTCGTTCCTTTGTGGGTCAAGGCAGTGAGAGGTTGTGCGATCTTAGAAAATCCTTCTATGAATCGTCGGTAATATCCTACTAATCTCAGAAATTGTCTTATCTCGCTTGGCGTTTTGGGTGTAGTCCAATTCTTTATCATCTCAAACTTGGCAGGATCAACATGTATCCCTTTCTCATTAACAATATGGCCTAGGAATTGCACTTCTCGTATCCAAAAGTTACACTTTGAGAATTTAGCATACAGCTGCTCATTTTTCAACAGTTCCATGATCATTCGTAAGTGCTCTTCATGCTCTTCCTTGGTCCTAGAATATATCAGTATATCATCGATGAACACAATGACAAATTGATCAAGATAAGGTTTGCACACGCGGTTCATGAGGTCCATGAACACAGCAGGTGCATTAGTCAACCCAAAAGGCATGACCAAGAACTCATAATGACCATAACGAGTACGAAACGCAGTCTTAGGAATGTCTTCTTCTCGAACTCTAAGTTGATGATAACCAGATCTCAATTCAATCTTCAAATAATAGCTTAATCCCTGAAGCTGATGGAACAAGTCGTCGATACGAGGTAAAGGGTATCGGTTCTTGACTGTTACTTTGTTTAACTCTCTATAATCGATGCACATCCGGAATGTGCCATCCTTCTTCTTAACAAAAAGAACAGGAGCTCCCCAAGGTGATGTGCTAGGTCGAATAAAGCCCTTATCTAAAAGCTCCTGAAGTTATGATGACAACTCTTGTAGCTCGTTTGGTGCTAATCGATAAGGTGCCTTAGCAATCGGAGCTGTGCCAGGAGTTAACTCAATCTGGAATTCCACTTGGCGGTGAGGTGGTAATCCAGGAAGATCCTCTGGAAACACCTCTGGAAAATCACGTACTATGGGAATATCCTCCATTCTCCTTTCTTCTGCCTGCTTATCGGTTACAAGTGCTAGAACAACCACACGACCCTTTCGTAATAACTTTTGAGCTTTCATGAATGAGATGATGCCTATCACAGCACCACTCCTATCACCTCTGACGGTAAGGATGTTGTCACCAACAGGAATTCGTATAATCTTCTCATGACATATGACTTTTGCTTGCTTGCTAGAGAGCCAATCCATGCCTATCACAACATCAAAACTCCCCAGCGTAACAGGCATAAGATCTATAGCGAAAGTATGACCAGCAAGTTCTATCTTACAGTCTTTAAGGATATGCGTTACATGGATTTGTTTACCATCGGCTAATTCCATAGTGTATTTAGATTCTACAGCAGAGGGTATATCACTTAAAAGACTACAGAACTTTAAGGACACGAAACTCCTATCGGCTCCAGTATCAAATAGTACCGTAGCAAAACAACCATTAACAGAGAACCTACCAGTAACAGTTGTGGGATCATTTAGAGCCTCATCTGAGCCAATGACGAAGGCTCTCCCCTTGGCTCCATCTTTATTGCCGCCATTTCCAGTACCATTTCCACCGTTGTGGTTATTACCGTTGTTGTTGTTGTTACCGTGGTTGTTGGTGTTGTTGTTGTTGTTATTGCCATTACCATTTCTCCTTAGTTGTGGGCAGTTTCGCCTGTAATGCCCTTCTTTCCCACATTCAAAACAACCCTTGGGAGTTTCTTGAGGTTGTTGTGGCCTCCTTACCAGTTCACCACGACAATCCTTTGCAGCGTGTCCAATTTTTCCACAACGTTGACACTTGAAGTTATCACACCTTCCCATATGATGGTAATTACACCGAGTGCACTTCGGGTGTCTACCACCATAACCACGGGTCCTTGATTATTTGCAGGCGTTTGGTTGAAGTTACGGTTATTGTCGAACCTCCGTTGCTGCTGAACTGGCTGTTGTTGCTGTTGAGGTTGAGGTTGACCACTAGAAGATGATGATGCTTTGGTGTTGTTGGCATTATCCCACTTTCTTTTTTTGTCAGGCACGCTCGCCACATCGCCCCGTTTGGGTAGACGTCCTTGCTCCACGGCTTGGTCAGTTAGCCTGTGAGCTAGCTGGATGGCTTGCTGAATCATGGTTGGGTTGGAAGCAGTTACCGTACTTTGGATTTCGGGTACCAATCCCCGTATGTAATGCTCTACCCTTTTATGCACCTCATTCACCATTCCCGGGCACAAAGTTGCTAATTCATGGGTTCTGGTGGTGTAAGCCTCGATTTCCGATCCCTGCATCTTCAATTGCCAGAACTCCATCTCTAATTTCTGCACTTCATTGCGAGGACAGTACTCCTCAGTCATCATTGCTTTGAACTCTTCCCATGAAAGTCCATTCGCCATCTCTTGTCCTAGCATCTGGACTTGCGCGTTCCACCAAGACAGAGCAGCACCCTCCAAAGTGCCGGTGGCATACTTCACTGTCATCTTCCATCTCCACTGGTTCCTCCTCCTCGGGTTCCTCCTCGGGTTCCTCCTCAGGATCCTCATCCTCAGGGTCTACTGCAGGAGCAGGAGCTATAGCAATCTGAAGTGCCACTAGTTGAGCTTCTAAAATAGCAATCCTATTATCGGCTATGGCGTCCCGCTGTTCACGAGCAGTCACGCGCCCTCGGAGTGCTATGAGGCCATCTTGCATACGATGACACCCATTTAGGGTCTTCCCGTGTTGTTCCTCGAGTTCATCCAGTTGATGTCTCAGTTTGTACACCTCTTGCTGCAGTGTACAAACATCACCCGTGAGCCGCCTGACTTGATGCTGCTCAGTGTCCAGTGCAGCCACCAGTGCAGCAATCAGTTGCTCGTTAGACTGCACCGTCCGTGGGAGTGAAGGCATTGGTTGGTCGGCATTGTTCCTAGTCCTGGGCCTCGGGACAGGTATGCGCTCCCTAAACATGATATGATCAACGAATCTCGGATAGAAACTCCAGTCTCGTGGAGGGTCACGCTTCATCAATGCAAACGGTTGATCCCAGTCAATCTCCTCTCGAAGATAAGCTAGTCGGGGCCAATCGAATCGATTGTCAGGTACAGGTGCGGGAGGTGGGGATTCAAATCGTGAAGGTGATTCAGGTCGCTTATCCGGAGCTCTCGATGACGATGCCATGCTACAGAGAGTGTGACGTGTATGCCAATGAGTATACAGTAGGTGAGAATAAGGCACATGTAACTACTTAACTGTGTGTGGTTATAGTCTAGTGTGTATGCAACCTAGTTCCCTATAACCAATGGCTCTGATACCAATCTGTCACACCCGACCCCTCGCATCAACAATATTGTCCGCTTTGCCCCCGAGGAGCTCACGGATTTGCTTTTGGTTGCCCGGGTGAAAACTTCATAGGGAGGTCACCCATCCCTGGATTGCTCCCACCTGAGCACACTTAACTGTGGAGTTCTCCTCTCATCCACAGCCAATACGCCCAAAACGCATTGTTAATGTTAAAGGCCAGACATTCCTTATGAACCAGGAATCTCTCCTGTCCACGGCCGATGTGGGATATGTGTAGGGTGTCACAAGCACCCCCTATTTGGACTTATCATCCTCGATGAGCCCGAGAAGTCACCATCCTTGTGAGGTATGTCCCATACCCCGAACGACACAGGAGTGGCTCTGATACCAATCTGTCACACCCTCAAAATCCACGTGCGGAGTTTTACCGCGAGCCATGTGAACAAACCAGGATCACAGTCAATAGTTACTCAGAACGACTCTATATGCCTCTATTAAAAATAATATCAACCAAATCATAAACTTTAAACTGTGCGGAAGTGTTTTGAAAAACAACCAAAAGATATAAAAGTGTAACTATGGCAAAACATGTGCCAACCCAAAAGAGTAAACAATATTCATTAAAATACTAAAAAAATGTCTTGGAGACCGAGTCTTAGAATGCAAGTGAACCATGTATAGTCCTATGGCAAGCAAGCTAATGAGCTGAGAATAGCATACTAAAATGTCAACACAATGGTTGGTGAGTTCAAGAGTGATAATCAAACATAAACAGTTTAACAACATAGATATAAAAGTAGTGCATTGTAACAGATAGCTAGTCCATTAACAATAAATATTATTTCATAGTGATTTCGCAATTGAAGCTGACTGTGTTACGTTATTGCCTCCTGTCACGACTTAACAGGTCGTGACAATGTTCAATAGGAAAAATTGCACCCGGTTGACCTCGAGTCACACAGGTGGGGCTCGTCAGACACAGTAGTACTACCCAAATTTCCCCGCTATTCAATATTAACAATTCGAAAGTGTGAGGACTTTTACATGATATCAACACTATATAATATATACACCACTTGAATATATAAAGGGTTTGTGATTTACCAGTATGCTATCTCCCCCAAAAGAGATTAAAAAAAGGGTGGGGCATGAACTCACCTGATACGCGTAGTAGACACTTAGAGTTCTACTTGACAAACTGAATGGACACACAACCTTCAGTGGTTACCTAGATCATATAAGTACGTGAGTACGTGTAAATAGAGAACATGTGAAACCCTAAGTACACTACAACCAAGGACTCAAGATTTCAGAAAAACAGACATGTTTGACCCAGTTGACCCGTTTGACCCGTTGGTGACTTTATGTGTTGAAAACCATTCAAGTAATCATGCACATATATCATACATAGTTAACATTCAAATAGATCATATGTATGCTATATTATCCAGGTGTATCACTTAGATCATCATACAACCAAGTATCATACAAGTCATGCGAATCTAGAACCTTAACATATCCATTAGTTATAACACAACTAACATGTCACACAAAGGTCAAACCACTCACTACATGCCATGTGAAGCCACTCACGACTTCACATCCTAAACCCTGCCAATCCTACTAAGTAGGGGCCTCAGATTTGCACACGTGTATGATGATCATAATCATATTCACTAGCCATGTACATTGCATTCAACAAGATCACAACAACTAATTTCCAGTCCCAAACATGATGTCCTAACCACTAGTCAACATCAACATCATACATGATCATCAAAGTCCAAACATCACCCATGATTATCCAAACATCCCATACAACTAATTTAACATGTTCTATGACATTATAATTCATCCATGAACTTACTAACATGCTCCTAACATCCCAAACATGTTCAAACTATCATCCATCAAACTTTGTGCAAATAAAGTTTCCCTTTTGGGAAACCACATCCCAAAATCTATTAAACATCCAATGCATTCATGAATTCATTAATAATATACCAATTCAAGATCATATCAACATCTAAGCATGGTCAACAACATCCCAACATCATAACTCATCAATTCATATCCTAAAAAGTTACTATCTTCAGTAATGTATGAACTATAACATGTGTTCTTGAATTCCCAATGATCACAACAACAATCTAACATCTAATCATCACCATGAATGCATCCATAACATCAATTCATCAATAACATCATTCATCAATAATTCAACATTGCATGCAAAATAAAGTTACTATTATTAGTAACCTATGAACACCAACTTGAATTCATCAATTTCTTGCAAGATCAATGTATCCTAACATTCATACAACCTACTAATCATCATACATTCATCAAACAATCATCAACTTCACATAATCATGCTAATTTCGAATTAGGGTTTGCATAAAACCAAAGTTCATGATCAATCCACTAAAAACATACAATTCATGCATAATCAACATTAAACAACATGTATTCCATCCAACTAACATATTAACATCATCAAACAACATCAATTTCGACCCCATGAAGATCCATAAACAATTTAGGTTCGGCCATCATGAACAACTCACAAAAACTTGAAAAATCTAACCTTTAAACGTGTAATTGCTTGCAATTGATGATTCCAACGTGTTCTATTGCTTGAAATTGAACCAATTTCATGATATCTTGCTTTTTCTAAGTCGAATTTGAAGTGGGGAGGGGGTGGAAATGCAGGTTGCGGCCGAATGGGGGTGGAGGGCTAGGGTTTGGGTGTTTTGTTTAATTTTAATTTCCATATTTACCCTTTAAGCCCTTGTAATTTGTATTTTATAAAAAACTAGGCTTTAAACTCTTTGTAAAGTGTTTTTAACTTAATAATATAAAGATATAAACTAATGAAAATCATTATATATTTTATCTTTATAAAAACACAAGACATACGAATAAATAGGCACGTTTCCGCGTTACGCGATTAAGTGTTTCCTTAATTAACATTTAAAACATGCAAACACATAAACATAACACAATAATCACATAATCAATTAGATTAACATTATTTGTAACATTATCCATTATTATTAGGTCACCAACGTTAAACGACAACCAGTGTGTGTTTACGACACGTGTAAGCAAGACTTAACGGAACTAATGAAGTTTGATAACGGAAATTTACCGGATGTCACACTTCACAGCACATCACTATTGATGTTGTCTCATATTTATTCAATCATTCCTCATTAGCTAAAACATTAGCTGGAAATAATGTTTCCAATTCTGAGCAAAACTTTTCAAACCTAGATTTGTCTATGCAATTTCATGTTATCCTAAGGCTCAAGATTCATAACACTCATCCAACTTAAAAGACCATTGGAGATGTCTCTCAACGCGTGAAAACAAGAAGACAAACCCATAGTATGAATGTTTGCTTGTATTCGTGCTTTCTTTACCAAATGGAACTAAAGAAGGTGGGAGATGCTCTCAAGGACAATAGTTAGGTTGAATCAATGTAGGATGAATTGCTTCAACTCAAGTAACAAACGGTTTATGTTATCTACCACCTGGTCAAGTACCCATGGCACAAAGTGGGTGTTTAGAAACAAACGGGGTGATAGAGGTTTGATTATCAAGAACAAGACAAGATTTATAGTTCAAGGATACACTCAAAAGGGAGGGATATATTACACTGATGTCTTTGCACCAGTTGCAAGACTTGAAGCTGTGAGAATACTCCTTCCCTTTGCAGCTTCCAAGAACTTTCCTATCTACCAACTTGATGACAAGTGTGCCTTTTTCTATGGGGATTTGAAGAACCACATTATCCCAACTATGTATACAAATGGGATGAAACTCTCTCTAGGCTTCAACAGCCACCTAGACTATGGTATGCGACACTTTCTCAATTTATCCTGAAGCATGGATGCACCAGAGGCACAATAGACAAGACTTTGTTTATAAAGAAGACTAGGAAAGACATTATTCTTGCATAAGTCTATGTTGATAACATCATATTTGGTTCTTCAAATGACCAGATGTGCAAGGACATTGAAAGCATTATCAAGAAGAAGTTTAAGATGAGCTTCATGGGTAAGATGGACTTTCTCCTTGGAATTTAGGTGAGACGGATGAAAGATAGGTTCTTTATTAATCAATCTAAGTATGTTAGTGACATCTTAGAAATATTTGAAATGAAAGATTGTAAGCCAGCCAAGACACCTATACAAGAAGTCATAACCTTTGTCCTGACTCCGAAGGGGAGGATACTGATAAGCATCAGTATAGGGTAATAATAGGATTGTTGATGTATCTCATAGCAAGTAGATCTGATATCATGTTTGCCACTTGTATATGTGCAAGATATCAAGCTGCTCTAAAGGTGTCTCACCTAGTTGCTTCCAAAAGAATTCTTAGATACCTCAAAGGAGCTCCCAAACTTGGTCTCAGGTATCTTAGAATCAAAACTTCAATCTCTATGGCTAAACTAACAGTAACTATGATGGCTGCAATATCAATAAGAAATCCACATCTGGAGGATGTCAATTTCTTGGTGGAATAATCATCTTGGCAATATAAGAAGTAATCATGTGTCTCTACATCACTACTAAAGCTGAATACATTGGTGCTGCAAGTTGCTATGCTTAGCATCTCTTGATTCAAAATCAGATGTCAGACTATGGCTTCAACTTCATGGAGACCCCTATCCAAATTGACAACAAGAGTATCATCTTTATTACAGAAAATCATGTCAAGCACTCCAAAACAACGCACATTGGCATCAGGTATCATTTCATTCGAAATATTCATTAGAAAAACCTGATTAAAGTATTCAAAATTGACTCAAATGAACAATATTTTGACTTGTTCACCAAAGATTTTGATGAACGAAGATTTAAGTATCTAATTACAGTTAGTGGGATGCTAAACATTAACTAGTTTATCTCTTTTGAAAATCTCTTTAAAATGTATCTTGTTTATGTTGTCTCTTTACAATCTAAGCCCTATTAGAAAATGTCTTCTTAAAATTTTCAAAGTATAAGTTCTACTGAAGAAGAAATTTACCCTTGGAAGATATCTTAATCTATCTTCAGAATGCAAATTCCTTTGAACAAGTATTTCCTTCTCAAGAATTTTGGTCTCGAAAGAACATTTGATCTTATATCAAATATGCAGCACCGATGAAGGGTGGTCACTTACAACATAGAAACACAAAGAAGTGATTAACTTAACTAATCAACCAATGAGACTGGATTAACCACAATAGATGATACAAAGAACACAAGTAACTAAGAGACAAAACAAGATAGCAAAATACACAAGGAGATGGTTTTCAATATTACAGTATATTACCTTCTCAAGTTCTATTACAAGTGTTACAAAGCATAAAGGAAAGTTACAAATACTGGAGATACATATACTACATCCTATAGTCAACCATACTTTGAAGGCTAGCTGGATACAATTGACTAGACCCAACACAAAATCAATTGTAAAGTCAAAAGGCAAATTGCCTTTTGACTTGTGACTATGACATGCCATAGCTCACATCCTAATATATTACAAAAAGGATAAAGTACATGAAGTAGAAAGTAATAGACTTAAGACCTTAATGACAGTTACTTAAAGCATGGACCTTTTCACCAACTCATGAAAGTTGGTGACTTCACAGAGTTGTAGCAGAAAGGGGGTCCAACTTTATGTAAAGTACATCAGATAAAGCTTGTACACTAAAAGTCTTCGGAAGAAATCTATGTTCAAGTGTTGGTTTCAGAAGACTTTGTCTCTGAAGCTTCGGAAGACTTCATCTTAGGCTTTGGAAGATATTGGTCTTGGCTTCGGAAGATTTCACACTTAGAATATTTCTGTTGCATGTGTGAAACTTCTGAAGCATTCTTCTTTAATGTACTTGTGCAGCATGTAGGAGACTTGAAATGTTTGACTTGCATCAGCCTTAACATGTATTCCTTACAAACTCCCCCTAGGCTAATGCTACCAAAACTCTTTAAAGAGTTTAGATATCAACAGTCCTCATTATGTTGATGACCATCCCTTTCTTCATAAGATGCTCAGGATCATTCGGACTGTCAAAATATCTTCTCATATCCAAGAGATCATGCAGAGGCAGATTGAACATGTCCTATCATGTGTAGACATCCTTAATGCCTTGATCTCTAATGACATGCCATCTTTGTAGATTTGTAGTGTATGTCCAGGACAAGATGGGTCTACCTGCTGCTAGAGGAGTTGCTTGATTGGGAGTTGATGCAGCATCCTCTGGTTGCACATCCTCAAGATGTTCTAACTCATCCTGAGGTTTAGAAAAGGATGTATCTTTCTTCTTCTTTGGCTTTGGCTTTGAAGCCATCCTTTTCTTTCTCTTTGTTCCTTTTAACTAAGAAGATCGGCCTGCAACACCTGATTGATCTTCTTTGTCTTTCTCAGTTGGGTCTTCCTCTCTCACAGGTTCAGAAGGAGAGGGAGTCCGACCCTGCTATGGGTCAGAAGATGAAGCTTTCTGAGATTCAGCAGGAGGTTCAGGTTGCGTTGTCTCTGGTTGTTCAACGTTAAACTCCACTTTAGGTGGAGCTTGACTTGGAGGGGAGTGTAAGTCAATCAACTCTCCATTCTTGATCTTCTGCTTGATTACCCTTATATGCTCATCCATAGTGGATAGATACATAGAGCCAAGTCTCCTTTCGGAGAATCCATATAGCTTGAAGAAGCTAATCATCCTCTGCATATCTGCAGACTTCTTCATGCTCTTTTGGATGATGGCTCTTGACTTAGTAGCTTCTTCTCTTAGCTTCCTTTTAGTTGTCTATCTTTCCTTGACTATCTCAAGTTCAAGTTATTTGAGATACTCAAACTCAACATAGTCATAGGATAAGGGAAGAAGTGCGTATGCTTGATAAAGGCATGTGGCACTCAGGTAGTTGATCATATTGATGCTGTCTTCTTCTTTGTCTACTTGAGGTTCTGAGGTTCTTGTTGAACCACATCCTCATATGCAGGACTTTCTTGAACTGGGGAAAGAGTAGGCACATTTTTATATAACCTTTTCTTTCTTCTTTCATTTGTACCAGTAGCTCAGCATCTTCTACCTCTTTCTTCTCCTTTGACCTTTCTCTGTCAATCAGTTCATTTAACTCCTCTAATGGGAGAGAAATGACATTGTCATTGCCATAGTTCCTAGTCTGCAAGTAATTGATCCTGACTTCCCTCAACTCCTCATCCTGAGTGTTTGGTCTGGGGGCAGTCCTAATAGCAGTTTCCATGACTCTTACAGACCCAGCTTCCTTTTCTCCTCTCTCTCTCCTCCTCCTCAATCTCCTCAGATGTCATCTTTCTTTTCCCTTTGTCACTCATAGACCTTTATGACTCAGGGTGAAGAGAGGTTTGCCTTCATTGCCTGGTGTAGCATCCAAGCTCTGGCCAAAGAGAGGTTTAGAAGCACCTTCACCAGCAGGTTTCTCAATAAGGGTATGAATCTCTGCAGCAGTTAATGATGATGAGACAAGGCTCTCAAGTTCTGCCACTGGGCCTTCAATCAAGGTTTCCCCTATGAAACTAATCTTAGGGTCTGCCTCAACATCCAGTTGACTAATGACATTACCTAATTGCCTTAGTCTCTTTCTAAAGCTGAACTATGTAGTGATCCTGTCTTGGATTCTTTGAGCCAGCCTGTCAGCTTGTCTTGATTGGCTTTGATTGACTAGATCCAAACCTTCATAGAAGAATTAAGTAGGTGCATGTTTTAAACAGTTTTCACACCTTTAGTCTTAAATTGCCCTCATCTTCATCAGAAGAATTATTAGGGGATAAGATGATTGGACCAGAGTCCTCTCTCTCCCCACCAGCTTTAGGTTCTTGGCTGCTGGATTTTCTCTTCTCACTGTCAGCCTCAGTTGAGATGTTAGTGGGCTGAGTTGCCATGGTTGAGGTCTTAATGATGGAATTATTTTCAAAAGTGAGAGCCTCTTCCATATGGACATCTTAAACAGGTTCAAAAGTGTCCACCTCAGTAGTAGGTGACTGATATGGGCTAGAAGTAGGAGACTCAGGAGCACTCATCTCTCTTTGAGTAGGGGAAAAGAAGAGAGAAGCATGGTACTCACTAAAACCTAGATCTTTATCAATATTGAAGTCAAGGTTGGGGGTGGTTGGTTTAAGTCCAAAGGCTGGGGATGGTAACTGTCCCCGAAGGTTGATCACTTGAGTGTTGAGACTCAGAGTGATGGCTTAAGGCATTTAGGCTTATGAGCTCATCAGGCTGAGCATGAGGAACCTCAACACTAATTATTGAAGG
The DNA here is from genome assembly GCA_025506515.1 of Flaveria trinervia. Lineage (NCBI taxonomy): Eukaryota > Viridiplantae > Streptophyta > Magnoliopsida > Asterales > Asteraceae > Flaveria > Flaveria trinervia. Next base: position 94,963,194 of record CM046448.1, on the reverse strand, counting down.
AATAGGAGTGCTCTGCTGCTCAGGAGAAGTGGGAGCTCCAGTGTTGGGGACCTGCACAGACTGAATAGTCTGTGTAGGGGTTTGTTTTTGTTTTCTTTGGTAGGTGAGGGTGATTTGTGGCTGTTGAGGTGGTTGCGATGTAGAAGGTGGGGGTTCAACACGAGCTGGTGCTGGTAGGTTTTCACCTTGAACAATGAGCTCTAATATTTTTGGGACAAGGGTTGTTTCTACCCCAGAGAAGCCAACAGTGAGCTTTCTCAGTATTTTAAAGATGTTAGGCTTCATATGTCCCAATTTAGGAGTATTACCTGTTCCCCTTAACTATGAGCCTAGTTCATAGTTAAGAATGCATTGAACATATCTAGGGAACATATAGTACTGTAAGGAGTCCAGCTGAAGATGCATGTTGATGATGGCCGGAGTGATGAAGACTGTTTTCCCCTACACTGTGGCAGACAGTGCCTTCTCCCCATCCATGACGACCTCTTGGCAAGTCTTCCAAAATTCTAGTAGTTGATCCTCATAAAGAGTAGGATCAATGGTTAGGGAGGTGAAGTAGTTGGATAGAGTTAAGAATCATCAAATCTCTGAGAAATGAGGATCTTTCTCAGAGTGTAACAGAGCAACTTGGTTATGTTGCATGTGTAACTGCATGGAAAAGTTTGAATCATTTATGCGGTTAAGGTTGGCCATTTTGAGGAATTTTAAGGATGAAGAAAGAAGAAAGAAAGAAATTTCATAGAGAAATTGGGGTTTTTAGGTCTGGAGGAAAGAAGGGGATGATAGAAAGAGGGGGAAACCGTCGGGTTTATATGTGAAGAAGGATTTCAGATCAAGTTTAATGAAAGATGATAAACTTTGAAATCCGGATGTCGGTCCCACCTCTGAAAAAGTAGTTTACTTTTGCTCAAAAAGTAGTTTTCTTGGAAGTCAAAAAGCTTCCAAAGCTAAAATGACTTCGGAAGATTTTCCTAGGAGTTGTGAAATTTTTGCTTCGGAAGAAAATTAAGACTTAAATGCTTTGTCCAGAGGAACAAAGCTTCCGACAGTTAATTTGCTTTAGAAGAAAATCATCCTTAAGAACATACAAGTGTTTGAGACAAGTATTAAGCTTCGCAAGATATTTCAGAAATTTCTTCCAAAGGTAAATTTCTTAGACGGTTATTTGTTTTGAAGGCATGACTTTCTTTCGAAGGTAAAAGCATATCTTTCGAAGGATCAAAATTTTTCAAAAATCCAAGGAAAGTCTTCAAAAAGATTTTCATCCAAAGAAAACAAGAGCTTAACTAGACAACTTAGGACACACAGATTTTAAGAAGTAATAAGAATTAGTTTTAAGAAAAACCTACTCAAAAAATCATCCCAATAGCTTATATAAGATATTTAAATCTCTGTTCATCAAAAGCCTTTGTAAACAGGTCAACATACTGTTTATTTGTGTGGACTTTGACTAGTTTAATTAATTCCTTTTCAAAATTATCTTTAATTAGAAGATACCTGATGTTGATGTGTTTGGTCCTTGAGTGCTGCACAAGATTTTCTGTGATTGAGATAGCACTGTTGTTGTCTATGTGAATAGGAGTCTCTTAGAAATTTAACCCATAGTCAAGCATCTGATTCTGAATCCAAAGCACTTAAGCACAATAGCTTGCAGCAGCAATGTATTCAGCTTCAGCAGTGGATGCAGAGACACAGGCTTGTTTCTTGCATTGCCATAAGACAACCCTTCCATGAAGAAACTAACATCCCCTAGATGTAGACTTTGCAGACATGTTGCAACCACCATATTCACTATCTGTATAAGCATACAGATTGAAGTCAGAATTCTTAGGATACCACAGATCAAGTGTTGAAGCACCTTTGAGGCATCTTAAAATCCTTTTGACAGTGATAAGATGAGACATCATAGGGTTGGCTTGATATCTTGCACAAATGCATGTAGCAAACATGATATCAGACCTGCTAGCTGTATGATACATAAGAGACCCAATCATAGCTCTGTACAAGTGTTCATCTATGCTCTCCCCCTCAAGATCAGGTCCAAGGGAGTGGTTTCTACCTATGGGTGTCTCAGTAATCTTACACTCAGTCATGTTGAACCTCTTAAGTATGTCTTGAACATACTTTAACTGACTAATGAAGATGCCATCTTCAACTTGCTTCACTTGAATTCCTAGAAAGAAATTGAGTTGCCCCATGGTAGCCATTTCAAATCTGTCCTTCATCAGCTTCTCAAAGTCTTTGCAAAGCATTGGATTAGTTGAACCAAAAATGATGTCATCTACATATACTTGAACTAGCATTAAGTCATTTCCCTATCCTTTGATGAACAGAGTTCCATCTATAGTACCCCTCTAGTATTTATGTTTGAAGAGATACTGAGATAGAGTCTCATACCACTTCCAGGGTGCCTGATGCAGCCCATAAAGAGCTTTGTCAAGCTTGTAGACATAATCGGGATGATCAGGATCTGTAAAACAAGGAGATTGTTTGTCATACACCTCTTCATCAATCACTCCATAAAGAAAAGCACACTTCACATCAAATTGATAGACCTTGAAGTTCTTGGATGCAGCAAATGCCAGGAATATCCTAATAGCTTCTAGTCTTACACAGGAGCAAAGACATCAGTGTAGTCAATCCATTCTTCTTGTGTGTATCCTTGAACAACTATTCTAGCTTTATTCTTGATGATAATGCCTCTATCATCCTTCTTGTTCCTAAACACCCATCTGGTTCCAATGGTAGTCTTCCCATGAGGAAGAGGACAAAGGTTCCAAACTTTCTGTCTTTTGAATTGAAGCAACTCATGTTGCATGGCTTCAACCCAACTTCTGTCCTTTATAGCCTCATCAACTTTCTTTGCCTCTATCTGGGATAAAAAACAAGAGTGAAGACAAACATTTGCTTCATGGGTTTGTCCTCTTGTTCTTACCCCTGTGTCAACATCTCCAATGATGTTTGTGGTGGGGTGAGACTTGTGGATCCTTAGCTGAGGGATCATAACAAGTTGCTGAGAGAGATCTAAATTAGAAAAATTCAGATCTAGAACAGATTTTTCTCCCACCACATCGGCACACTTATCAAGAGAAACTTGATCCAATGAGTGTGTGATATCATTGATGTTGTCATCTATGGAGTGTTTATCAGCATCAAGAAATTCCTGATCACTATCACCGCCTTCATTGATTTCTTCTACATTTGAAGTATCTTTATCTGGTTGTGTAGCCTCTGAGCTAGAATTTGAAGGCATCCCAGATGTATCAGCTGAGTTTGTCATTGTAGTGCTGATAGACACTTCATTTGCAGAAGTAGTTACAATTGGAGTTGAAGATGTGTTACTTGAAGGTCCTCTCAGCTCAATTCTTGGATCAGGATCACCTGTTGATAAGATATCTACAGATCCTAAAACAGTCTAACAAGATATGATAAAACAGTTGGTAACTCAATCAAGATCATACAGCCAATGAGGACCAGAACCAGCCACACAGGGTATGAGTTCATGAAAGTCACATTGGCTGACTCCTCAACAATTCTAATTCTGAGATTGTATACTGTATAAGCCTTTGCTTGGAAAGAGTATCCAATAAAGTGTCCATCATCTGATTTCACAGCAAATTTTACAATTTGATCTTTGGTATTCAAGATGTTGCAAGGATATCCAAATGACCCGAGAAAACCAATGAAAGGTTTCCTCTTGTGCCAAAGTTCATGAAGAGTCTTGCCATGAGTCTTAACCACTTAAACTATATTCTGCACATAGCAGGCAGTGTTAAATTCCTCTGCCCAAAAGGTGATGGGCAGCTTAGAGTCAGACAACATGGTTCTTGCAACTTCAATCAGTGTCTTGTTTCTCCTCTCAGCAACACCATTCTGTTGAGGAGTCCTGGGAGCACTGTATTGTCTTGTAATAATTTTTTCATCACAAAATGTATCAAGGATTTAGTTCTTGAATTCAGTTCCTTTATCACATCTTATGGTTTTGACCTTATGATCAGATTGATTCTCAATCTTTAGGATGAAATTCTTAAGAATCTTAGGAGTCTTATCCTTAGTTGTAAGGAAGAAGACCCAAGTGAATCTTGTAAAGTTATCTGTCATCACTAAACAATAAGAGGTCCTTCCTAGACTCATTACACTGGTGGGGCCAAAGAGATTCATATGTGACAAGTGTAGGGGTGTAGTGATGGAGTTTCTTTCCTTAGGCTTATGAGATACCTTATGTTGCTTCCCTTTCAAGCATGCAACACAATGATCATCACTTGTAAACTCTTTCTTTGGCATTCTAGTTACCAAATCATTCTTAATTAGTTTATTCATGATTTTAAAGTTTACATGGCACATTTTTTTATGCCATAGGAAAGACTCATCAATGGTGGCTTTAGACAGAAAGCATGAAACTTCTCTAGAGGGAGATGTTTCTTGCTAGTCCATCTTGTACATCTTCCTTTTCCTAGGGGGCTTTAAGCAGAATATGCTCATGAGGAATGACCACTCCGGGCTTGAGAACAATGCACTCATGCTCTGTAAAGAGCATGTTATGACTCTAATCACAAAATTGGGATACACTCAGAAGATTGTACCCAGGCTCCTTGACAAAGTTTACCTTTTCAGCGCTGAGCTTACCATTTGTGACCTTGCCCCTTCCAGAAATGTAACCACCTTCATTTCCTCCAAAAGCAACTGGCCCTCCATCAACCATTTCAAAGATCTAGAGTAGTGACTTATTGCCTGTCATGTGCCTAGAACAGCCACTGTCAATGATCCAAACATTTTTGTTTGTCTTGAGTTGTGCTTGCATAAAGAAAATGATTAGTTACATTTGGAAACCCAAGCCTTACTTGTCTTTCGTCTTCACTACTTCAAAACCTGAATAGATAAAAACTTATTGTTTCTTGGAGTCAAAAGTAGCCTTGATCTCTTGAGCCTTCCTTGCTTTTCTTTTGCACTTTCTGATCAAATTCATCCGCATTAACTTGGTCATCAAAGTCTTCTTCTTCTCCTCAGAAGGATAGTAGCCCTTTTTAGAATCCTCCTCTTCACTCTTCTCAAAGGAATTCTTCACTATCACTTCTTCATCCTCTTCACTTAAAGGGTCTATGAGAGGAAGCTCATCTTCACAAGTTCACACCTGGGTGATCTTACAGAAAAGATTGTGTGTGGAGGAGCTATGTCATTAGAACCAAATCCCTGCTTGTTTTGATAGCATACCTTGTTGTGCAGGGATGAGGATATCATGTTCTTGAAGGTCTCTTCTTCAAGAACACACTTTTCTACCCTAGCTTTGCTGATCAAAAGCTCAGCCTGGCACTCAGTCAGCTTAGTTATGAGATCTTTGATCTGAGTCCTAAAATTTGTATGCCTATGTTTTAGAACTGAAATACTTTTCTCTAAGTCCTCTATCTTCAGTCTATAATCATTTTCAGACTTTCTAAAATCAGCTTTTAAAATGTTTAAGGACTCAAGATCAGATCTCATTTCTAAGTTATAGAACCTGTATCTGTTAACTTTAGCAATGCATTCATGGGCACAAAGATGTTCCAATACTTGGCTTCATCATGATCTGCCATTAGTGCTTGGTTTGGAGAAGCATCTTCCACTTGAAAGCTCCAGTCAAATCCTCCTTCTTCAACAGCAACTACAGCTTGCTGCTTTGGCTTCTCCTTCTGGGTAGCCTTGTCAATGTAGTTTGGTCTAGATTGTGCTTGGCCACCATTTGTTCTTGGTGCCTTGCACATCCTTAGCAAAGTGGCCCATCAAGTTACAGTTGTCACACTTGACTTTGCTCTTGTCCTGTCCAAACTTTCCACTGGTTGCATTACTGCGAAACTTCCTTCCAGTCCGCTTGTAGAACTTCTTGGCTCTGTGAGTGAGAAAAGCCATCTATTGGACTATTTCCATGTACTCCAGATCATCTGGATGGATACAGTCCAGGTCTTCAAGGGTGAAAAGAGAGCTGCCACAACTTTCATCAAAAGACACAAAGGCTTGAGAAGAACTTTTCTCTTGGAATGGGCTTCCTTAAGTGTAGTTCTCCCTTGGTGTCTTAGGGAAGGTGATGAAAGGACCCTTTTGTGAGTGGTCACGGTAGCATATGACATGATGTTGGGGTTCTATGCTATCCCTTTAAACCACATGAAGGGTTGAACCCATTTGATTGCTGGAGTTTCCAGATGAACCTTGCATGTTCATTTCCATCTGGTAACCATTGAGAATCCCATACAACTCTATCAGAGTAAGAGTTTTCAGATTCTCAGTTCTCATGATAACCACACAATAGTGTGTCCATTGCTTAGGAAGTGAGGACATGAACTTCCTTACAATGTCTCTGTTCTCAAGAGCAACTCTCCATCCACTAGTGTATCTACAATCTCAACATACCTAAAATATCGCTAACTCATGGTTTCACCTGCTTTGAAGGTGAAGTTTTCAAACTGCTACTTTAGGAGATCCTTCTTGTTCTCCTTGGCTTCAAAGGAACCCTCATACATCAGTTTTAGTGCATCCCACAACTGCTTAGCTGTTTTGCATTTCTTGAAACCTTTATATACAGAGTTAGGAAGAGTAGTCTGAAGGGCTGTCATGGCTTTTTGGTCAATCTTTACTCTCTTTCAATCTTCATCATAGTAGTTAGCGACAGCCTTGGGGATCATACCACCACTAGCAGCAGAGGGGGTGCTTGGTACGTATGGTCCATTCTCAACAGACTCCTACATTCTTGAATCTAGAGACCTGATGAAACCTTGCATTCTTTGGCACCAGGTGTCAAAGTCATCAAAAGTGATCAGTGAGGACTTGTTCATGGTTCCAGTTTCCATATCAGTCTTGGAAATGGCTTCCATTTGAAAAGTTTAGTATTTGTCTGTGTGAGGGATCTAAAGATGGTGAGATCTTATATCAAGAGCCTAGAAAACTCTGATACCAAATGCTGGACCGGTGAAGGGTAATCACTTACAACACAACAACACAAAGAGGAGATTAACTTAACTAATTAAAAAGCGAGACTGGATTAACCACAATAGATGATACAAAGAACACAAGTAACTAAGAGACAAAACAAAATAGCAAAATACACAAGGAGATGGTTTTTGAAGATTGTAGTATATTGCCTTCTCAAGTTCTATTACAAGTGTTACAAAGCATGAAGGAAAGTTAGAAGTACTTGAGATACATATACTACATCCTACAGCCAGCCATACTTTGAAGGTCAGTCGGTTACAATTGACTAGACACAACACAAAATCAATTGTAGAGTCAAAAGGCAGATTGCCTTTTGACTTGTGACTATGACATGCCATAGATCATATCTTAATATATTACAAAAAGGACAAAGTACATGAAGTAGAAAGTTATAGACTCAAGACCTCAATGTACAGCTACTTAAAGCATGGACCTTTTCACCAACTCATGTAAGTTGGTGACTTTACAGAGTTGCAGCAGAAAGGGGGTCCAACTTTATGTAAAGTACATCAGATAAGCATGTACACTAAAAGTCTTCAGAAGAAATCTATCTTCAAGTGTTGGCTTCGGAAGACTTTGTCTCAGAGCTTCGAAAGACTTCATCTTTCGCATCGGAAGATATTGGTCTTGGCTTCGGAAGATTTCACACTTAGAATATTTATGTTTCATGTGTGAAACTTCCGAAGCATTCTTCTTCAATGTACTTGTGCAGCATGCAGGAGACTTGAAGTGTTTGACTTGCATCAGCCTTAACATGTATTCCTTAGAAAATGTACTTCCGAAATTTTAAAACTTCTTCCCTCGGAAGACCGTTTTAGTCTTAGAAGCCAATTTCTCTACGGGCATAATTTCCCTTTGGAAGTACATTTGGCCTTGGAAGAAATTCCTTCGAAAAACTTTTACTCTCGGAACAAAGCCTTAATGTGTAATGTAAATATTTTGGCCCTATAATGTAAAAAGGTAAGATTTTTTTAAAGATGTTAGAATATTTTAAATGGTTTATCTTTACCGCCAATGTCACATCAGAACCCAAAATGTCCTTTCACTTTATCCCTCTGACATTTTACCCCTATTTAAATCTTCCAACTTCTTTTCTTTAATCTTTTTACCCACTCATAAGCCCTAAATTTCCATCATCTTCTCTGCAACTCACTCTCTTAAATTACTTTGTTCCCTCTGTTCTTTCGAAACAATGGCTCTATATCCTCAGCATAACCAAGTCGCACTCCTTGATTCTTCAAAGGACGCTGTCTTTTCCCCATATCCAGTTACTAACACAATGCACCTACTTCACCCCTCATTGTAAACCCCACTATTTACTCCAACCATGTGGCCGAATTTTGGGCAAATGGTCACGGGATACACTAAACGAAGTAAGGGTCATTAACTCAAACCCGTCATAAATACTTAAAAGCCACAAATTCTTACCTTTGATTCTTTCTTCTTCTTCTTTTCTTCAAACCGAGAGTTTCTCTGTTCTCTCTCTCTAAAACCGAATGAAAATGGTGATGTGAAGTGAGGCTGGGCGGCCATGCCCACCTTTACACCAACTTTTTGTGTATTTTTTTCCTTTTTACATTTTTAACCCCTCAACTTGGGTTCATTGACATTTCCTATTTTTGTTCTTCATTTCTTATCATTCTTTTAAAAGAATAACCGGGTGTTACAAGTCCACCCCCTTAAATAAGTTTTGTCCCTGAAACATGTTATTCTTTGAACAAACGTGGGTAATGTTGCATCATCTCCTCCTCAGTTTCCCATGTAGATTCGGATCCCTTCCCGTGCTTGCACTGTACACGCACAAGAGGATCCACTTTATTCCTCAGTCTCGTCTCTTTACGATTGATGATTGCCACTGGTTTCTCTACATAATTGAGCCTTTCATATACTTTGATGTCTTTTAGTGGAACAATCATGTCTTTATCAGCTAAGCACTTTCTCAGGTGAGATACATGGAATGTCAGGTGAATTTCACTTAACTCATCTCGTAACTCCAATCTATAGGCCACCTCTCCTACTCGAGCAATGATTCGGAAAGGACCTATATACCTTGGGCTCAACTTGCCCCGCTTCCTGAATCGGATAATACCCTTCTAAGGTGATACTTTATCGGCATACGACTTCTGCCTATCTTTAGCTGCCTTCATGAAGGCTTTAATCTTCTCAAACTTCTTAGTCATAGCCTCAATTACCTTGATGCTCCCCAATTCCTTTTGACCAATATCACCCCAACAAACGGGTGTTTTGCATCTCCTACCGTATAGCATCTCATAAGGTGGCATGCCAATGCTGGCATGATAGCTGTTGTTGTATGAGAATTTAGCTAACGGTAGGTGGTCATCCAGCTTCCCCCAAAATCAATCACACATGCCTGAAGCATGTCTTCCAATGTCTGAATGTTCCTTTCTGACTGACCATCAGTTTGGGGATGATAAGCCGTGCTGATATGTAACCTCGTCCCCATGGCGTCGTGGAATTTCTTCCAAAATTTAGAGGTAAACCGGATGTCACGATCAGACACAATAGACACCGGCACATCATGACGAGTTATAATTTCCTTGATGAATAGATCCGCCAACCTCTCAGATGAATATGTCTCGCGAATTGGTAGGAAGTGAGCACTTTTTGTCAGACGATCGACAATCACCCATATGGCATCGTACCCCTTCGGAGTACGTGGCAGCTTCGTAATGAAATCCATGGTGATGTGCTCCCACTTCCGTTCCGGTATATCCAAAGGTTGGATCCTCCCATACGGCTTTTGATCCTCGGCCTTCACTTGCAAACAAGTAAGGCACTTACTCACATTAACCACCATATCACGCTTCATACCCGACCACCAAAAATCTTTCTTCATATCTTGATACATTTTTGTGGCACCAGGATGAATGGAGTATCAAGTTTTGTGGGATTCATCCATTATCTTCACATGTAGATCCCCTAAACGAGGAATCCACACTCGTCCAGATGGTTTTAACACCGAGTGTGTTTTCACCCAATTCCCCAACCAGACCTCTTATCCTTTCAGAGTTAAGATGATCTTCTTTCAGTGCCTCATCTTGAAACACTTTGACTTGCTTCATCACATCAGAGGTCATGATCAGCTGATATGTTTTCACCAGAATTGGCTCGGGCCTCTCCTTTCAGCTAAGAGAATCAGCCACCACGTTGGCTTTGCCCGGATGGTAATGGATCTCGCAATCATAATCCTTTATAAGCTCCAACCATCATCTCTACCTCATGTTCAGATCCTTCTGCTCGAAGAAGTACTTCAAGCTCTTATGGTCAGTGAAAATGGTGCACTTCGTCCCGTACAAATAGTGCCTCCAAATCTTTAGTGCAAAGACTACCGCTGCTAATTCCAGATCATGTGTAGGATAGTTAACCTCATGCACTTTCAGTTGTTGGGATGCATAGGCTATCACCTTATCTCGCTGCATCAATACACAACCCAACCCGAGTAAGAAGCATCTGAATAGACTACCAAATTCTCGCTTCCTTCGGGTAATGATAGACAGGGGCTTGGGTCAGTCTGGTCTTCAACTCCAAAAAGCCCTTTCTTGCTCTTCACCCCACACGAACTTTACATCCTTACGGGTTAGCTTAGTCAACGGGGAGGCTATCATGGAGAAGTCTTGAATGAACCTTCGATAACATCCCACTAACCCCAAGAAACTACAAATCTCGGATGGCGTCGTTGGAGACTTCCATTGCATCACAGCCTCCACCTTAGTAGGGTCTATCATAATCCCCTCGGGATTTACCACGTGACCTAAGAATTGAACTTCGCGCAACCCGAACGCGCACTTGGAGAATTTGGCATACAACTTCTCCCTTCTTAAGGTCTCCAACACCTCCCGAATGTGACCGGCATGCTCTTCTTCGCTCTTCGAGTAGATCTAAATATCATCAATGAACACATCACTAATCTATCCAACATAGGCTGGCACACCCGATTCATCAAATCCATAAAGGCAGCTGGGGCGTTAGTTAGACCAAAAGACATAACAAGAAAATCGTAGTGTCCATAACGAGTACGAAAAGTTGTCCTAGGAATGTCTTGTTCCTTCACCTTCAATTGATGGTAGCCAGATCGTAGATCTATTCTCGATAACCAACTAGAACCTTGGAGCTGGTCAAACAGATCATCAATTCTTGGTAAGGGTTACCAATTCTTCACCATCAACTTGTTCAACTCTCGGTAGTCGATGCACATTCGCATACTTCCGTCCTTTTTCTTTACAAACAATACCGGAGCACCCCACGGAGAGATACTCGGTCGAATGAATCCCTTATTCATCAACTCCAATAACTGACTCATGAGTTCCTTCATCTCAGTAGGAGCTAATCGATATGGTGCTTTGGCAACCGGTTGAACACAAGGTATCAAATCAATTTGGAACTCAATCTCGCGATCCAGTGGCACGCCGGGTAAGTCTTTGGGAATACATCCGAAAAGTTGCACACTACTGGTACCTTAGATAATTGCGGTACCGACGCATCCACATCTTTTACGTATGCCAAGTAGGCACTACATCCACGTCTCATGCACTTCCCCGCCACAGCCATCGAAATCATCTTCGGGATCGTAGTAACGTGATCTCCATGAATCGTAACCAAACTCCCATCGGGCGCAACTAATCGAATCATCTTATTGCAACATACGATGTTTGCTTTATAGGTTGCTAACCAGTCCATCCATAGTACTACATCAAATCCACCTAGGGGTATCACATGTAACCTAGCAGCAAACCTATGACCTTCTAGTTCTATGGCACAGTCCTCTATCACATCAGTAATTCTAGTGGACTTACTAATAGCAGTTTCTACATCAAATGGTGCACTAACCTTTCTACTACTAACAGACAACTTAACACAGAAAGTAGTGGAAATAAAACTCCTGCTAGCACCGGAATCAAACAATACAGAGGCATAAATTTGGTTTACTAGAAACATACCTGACACAACATCGGGATCAGCTCTGGCTTCCTCCGGGGTCATAGTGTAAACTCTAGCACTTGCCCTCTGCCCTCCTTCCTCCGGCTTCTTATTCCCCTCTCCCGAGCTCTCCGCCCTCGGCTTCTTACAGTATCTAGCGATGTGGTCAGGCTTGTCACACCTGAACCATACATTCATTCCCATCCTACACTCACCAGTATACTCCCTTCCATATTTGCCACACTTCTTCAACCCTGCACCAGATGTGACCACACGTCGGTCACCACCTTCACCACCTTATTGTTTGGAGTGGCTCCACCACGTCCAAACCGTTTCCCATTCCAGTTCCCGTCACCACCACCCTTCTTGTTCACCTCAGCCACCACCACCTCACGCTCATCATATAATCTACCAGCCTCAACAGCCGACCTAAAAGTGCTCAGCCGGGCGGTGATCATATGCCTACGGATATCCGCTGGCAGCCCCTGGATGTATCTCTTAATCTTTCGTGACAGTGGTGTCACTTGATCGGGCACCAGCCGCGCCATTTCATTAAATTTTGTGGTGTACTGCTGGTGTGTCAATGTTCCCGCCTCCAACTGTAGGAACTCTCTTTCTACTTTATCCATCTCTCTGTGGGGACAGAATTCCTCAATCACTAACTTCTTCAATTCAGGCCATCTCATTCTCCCAATGGCCCTGCTACCCTCGGCTTCGACAATGTTGTCCCACCAGCACAAAGCCGAGTCCATAAAAGAGTAGGTAGCGTATTTCACCTTCTGATCTTCACGGCACTCACTGATATCGAGGAAAGCCTACATTTCCCTCACCCACCGGTGAGCAGCAGCAGCAGTGTCATTTCCATCAAAGGTAGGGGGCTTGCATCTCATAAACGCCCCGTAGTTACAGCCTCGTGCCGCCTCCGGCGCAGGCTCTTCTTCCTTCTCTTCATCATCGGAGATAACCATTTCTGGCTCCGGTTGCTCTCGTTCTCCTGAGGACTTGTTCCTCTCCTTTCTATCCCCTTCCCGTACTGCCTTGATAACTTCGGTCACTACAGATGATAAGATTGTCTGCATGACTTGATGAATCCCTTCCATAACAGCCTCCTTTACTGAGGCTCTCAGATTGGCGCTCTCGTTGCCACCCTCCGGATAAGGGGTCTCTGGTTCTTCATGAACCACTTTCTCGACTCTGGGTCTCCCTCTCTTGGGTCGCGGAGCAGCACCGTGACCTCCACCATGAGAGGCATTCGAAGATCTACCACCAGCCACCCTTAAAACGCAAACTATAAGATTGAAACACTAACGCAGTCATTCAAGGTAATAGCTCAGTTTATGTCAAGTATAGTAAGTCCCTAATTACAGTGGCCAGTTGTGATTAGCCACTTACTTTACTCTTCATACCCCAAGCATTTCCTATCCTGACCTAATCAATATCTAAATCTACTAAAAGCACATAAGTCACATAACATGAGCACATAATACCAGTTAACATTAAGAAAAGACATACCTGATGGCACGTAGCTACTCGGGCTAACATCCCTCCATTTGTCCCATTTTCGGTTTAAGTTTAGGTTTTAAAAATTTTATTTAACCCAATTCTCTTAGACTTTGGCTCTGATACCAACTTGTAAGGCCCCGTTCCCGGAGACCTCACATTTGGTCAATCACAGCAGCTAAAACATTAAACATTATAATTATACAAACTTAAGCAGCGGAAATAATTTATCAAAAACAATTCATTTCAATAAAAGATTGTTGTTAAGCAATACACTATTGTTTAATCGATTACAAAAGAACTGTTAATTGCATTACAAAACAACAACAACATGAAATATGAATGTATGTCAGTCTTTCCCTGCCGAGTAGCTTCACCCTCGTGCCATCCTCAGCATAACTACCTGCCAACTGAAAATGTATAAAAGTCAGCATTGCTGAGTGAGTTCAAATTTTAAAAGTAATAAAATACTTTCTGTATGTTGCATATGAAAATACTTTTTCTATGAAATACAATTCTTTACTATGTATGCGAGCACGCATTAACTATATGAACAGAACTGTTCGTTCTCTTTACTGTATGCCTTGTATGTTACGTAATTTTTTATCTTTATCTTTCATTTTCTGTATGGACCAATGAGCAATACTCTAAACTGTATGCGCTATGAAAACCAGTGATGGGCCATCTATATCCCTCAAAAGGGTTCTGTTTACCGTATAGAAGGCCGAACCAAACACCTAGGGTACGCTATAAAGGTCCTGCCAATCTCCAAGAATGGCCCGATGTGCATAATAGGGTAGCAACCCGCAGCAAAGTTGAGCTAATGACAGCCGGTTGTGTACTCCTGTAAGCTTGCAAGATTGTTAACATTTTCTAATGTTCATCTTTCTCTTCTTTATTTGCTCTTCTCTTATGTTACAATCCATATACTTTACGTTATGATAATAAACATAACCACGTAAAAAGTCATACACTATAAGTAATAATAATAGCAATAATAATAATAATAAGGAACATCATAATCGTGCAGAAATTCATCATTAATAAGCCCTAGTCAAACCTTGGTCCAAAAACCTAGAGCACAAACTCCCAAGAATTCATATACATTCTAAGGTTGGGTTGCTTAGACATATTGGGCGCATGAGCATGGTTTGGGCGTTTTCATCACTTGTAGGCGCCAGCCAACACTTAAGCATTTATCACTTAGGGCTGAACTATCAGGCGCATGGGCAATTAGAGCATGGACCACTTGGGCGATGGGAAATCCACATTAGGGCGTATGGCCATTACACTAGTCATCCGACTACTAATTTCTAGGCGCATAGACACTGTTCAGGCGCATGGGCTACTATACTTTAAACATTTCTAGGCATATTTCCAGGCGCATGGGCTACTGTTCAGGGCTATGGGTTACACTTAAATCTTCTAAGGCATTCCCAGCGCCATGAGCTTATCTAGCGCCAGAACCTTCTGTTGTTAACATGTTTCTAGGATGATTTCGACCCATTCATCATACATATTTGTTCTAAGCTTTAGGGCTATTCTAAACATGAACAGCTATAGCGACATTCAAGAATCATCATCCAACAGGCATAAAAACATTATGGGCTTAAAGTACATAAACATTGAAAATCTGTTAGGATCTCAGCCCTTGTTTAATCGATTGAACAGATATAGCAGCGGAATAGCTCAGAATTAGACAAATTCAAACAAGAACATTGATATAAAACGATAAAAGAATTTTGTTATAGAGAGAGAAGAAATCCGACAAAAGGAATATTGCATTAAGATTGTCGGCCTCAAAGGCACGATTACAGGTGAGTCATCTTTCCTTATAAAGGAAAGAATGACGTAGGCTGATGTCACCTGAAAGTGACATGTAACCGTTTTATAACTACTGATGTTTAACAACTACTGAAGATGTCAACAACTGACATCTTCTTACAAATGTTCCTAAGTGTTAAACATCTTATTTACAACTACTGAAAAACATAAAACTACTGAAACTACAACAACTGAAGAACAACCTCTTCAGTTGTTTACAAGTACTGAAAAGAAAAATAAACAAACTACTGAAAGGAAAAGAAAACTACTGAAGAAGAAAAAACCATCACACAACAAAAAGAAGCCCTCTTCAGCTGTTGTCATCAGCTGTTAACATCAGCTGATGTCTTCAGTACTTGAACATCAGACTTTGTCTTTCAGTGTTGTCTCAGTCTTTGTCTTCAGTACTTCAGACGTACTTCAGCAGTTGTTCTTCAGACTTTGTAGAACAGCTGATCAGGTCTTCTTCAGCTGTTGTGATGTCTTGGGACTTAGAGGTTTCTCTGATCAGGCTCATTGGTTCTTTTGGTCCAACAAACTCCCCCTGAACCAATGCAGCCAAAACCTCTAAGTTATTGACGAGTCCCACTTATTTTGGCAGATAGATTGGTCTCTTTATCCTCTTGATCAGATGAGAAGTGACCCTTTTTCAGCACGGCCTGGGAAGAAGTCTCTGATGATCTGTTTGGCATGATATGGTTGGGAGCTCTGTATTGGGGACTTGGACACCGAGCTGTTTCCCAACCATGAGATCTACTTCCCGTGTATCAGCCTATGATTCCCTGGTGTAAGCCCTTAAAAACATGATTTGCTCATCCATTGTCAGCACCTCGGGCACACCATCAAAAATCCTTCTCGGCCATACACTTCAGATATGTACTTGGCCTGTTTTCCATTCTTGAGCTCAACCGTGGTTATTTGTCTATAAGCAAACTCATCTGGATGAGTTCCTTCTAAGAGCAGGTTGAGCTCTTCTTGTTTGAAGTTTTCAAGTCGTTTGTAAACCAATCCCTTCTTTATAATTTTGTTCTCTAACATCTTTTGAGGTGGTGTTTGGCTTCATAGGCTTTCTTGAACTCTTCAACAATTTCCCAAGGGGACACTACAAGCACCACAGTGATGTCTTCGTCGACAACTCTCTTCACTTGGCCCTTGTATCTTGAAGGAATTTCTTTCTTGACAATCCGGTGTGCCACCCTAGGATCAGGCCATATCCTTACTCTTTCCCTTTGGTATTGAAAGGTATTAGCAAGGGTGTACAATCTTAATACTTCTCTTCATGCTGATCATTGAAGAGGATGTAGCATATGCTTTGTCAATGCTTTTCAGCATTTCCTCATCATGTTTTTGCATCTGTTCCTCTTCAATCTTTATCATTACATCATGCATTTGAGAAGCAGGAGTGATGGACATTGGTTTAGCCTTAGGCAAAGTAATGACTGCAGAGAGTGGCAGTCTGTCTTCATCTCCTCTTCATCTTCATCAGGCCTCAGTACCTTCTTTTCTTTTGGCTAGGTACATCACTGGCAATGGGTTTTAGGGGTAAAGGATTTGGTTTTGTGGGTTGGATGGTTGGTTTAGAGGGTAAAGGGAGTTGTTTTAGTGGGTTGTGGAGATAGTGATTTTGAGGATTGAGGCTTTTCAGACTGTTTTAGCATTTTGGCTGTAAGGGAGGCTTTGGTAAATTTTGTCAGTTCTTTTCGATTCCCAACCCCAGCTTCATTCAATACCTCAATCACTAAACCTTTGGAGTATTCTTCAGACGAACAAATCTTGGTGGTTATTGCCAAGATGTTGTCCCTGGTCCAGGCCCTTATTTCCATTAGAGATTCCCAAGTATTTAGCTATAAATCTGATCATTATCTCCAGCCTTTCTCTTTCTAAGGCATCATAGCTAGCCCATCTTGAATTGATCTCCTCTGTTTCCATCCTTCTGATCTCGGAGTCTAGTTGTTTGATGTCAAAACCCTGCCTATACAACTGCTCAATGATTTTATCCATTGAACGGTTATGGTTGGCGTCAGCTTCTTTCACCATATCCTTCAGCTCCTTCTCCTTCTCAGACTCTCCTTTTCTCTTTTGATATGTGACATGAAAGTCTTTTTGACTTTCATTCACTTCAGCTCCTTCACACTCTCCTTCTCCTTCTCATTTACAACCTCAGATTCTTTCGCCTTCTCCCCATCTATCCTCTTCCTTTTTCCTTTAACTAACTGACTCTCCCCCTTTTTGGTTGCATTGGGTGCAAGGGTTTGAGCAGTAGAAAGGATTTAGTCACCAACTCCTCCACCAAGGGTTGTATTATTGTAGGAAGCCTCTCATCAATGGCTTTGATCACTATATCTGTGATCATGGGAGTGATGAGAGGTAGGGATTTTTGAAGGGTAGCAACTGATTGATCAGGATGGTTCTGTTCCTGAGAATCAGTGCCGAAAGCAGAGGCTGGTGGCTTGGAAGTATATACTGGCTCAGTGTGTAGGGGACCTTCAGAAGAAGGTGCCATCTGTGGGTGTATTGTGGTGGCAGATGGACTTGCATCCTGAGACATCTTGGCCAGCAGCTCTTTGAGTCTGCTAACCTCATCCTCTAGAATGGTGTTTTGAGCAACTACATCATAGAAGAAGCTCAGGTCATCATCAGTTGATACTGAATCACCTGACCTCCTGACAAAGTCAGAATGAACATGCCTTGAGTGTAGATCAATATAGCATGTGCCCCTTGTTCTCGGTTCTGGGGACTTCCAGCCTCAGGACTATGTCCTTCATCAGCTGTTGCCGCTGGTGAGGACTTAGAGATGTTACCAACTGCATCCTGGTCATTTGCTGAGTCAGGAGCAGTGGCAGCCTCACCAGAAGTTCGCACCTCCTTATCTACACTAGAAGATGGAACATGATAACCCCTGTGCTGTGGGTTGACAGAAGCATTGTGATCCTCCCCCTCAGGTGTTGAGGTTATCCAGTAGTAGTAATTGGTGTCTGGGTGGGGGGTGAGGAATGCAACTGCGTCAGCACTTTTGCAACAATGATAGTAGGGCTTTGAGGGGCGGTTGCATCAGGAGAGGTGTGGAAGCAGTGTGCACCCGGGACAAGTGGTGCTCTTCAATGGTAATCCCCTCAAGTGAGGAGGATCCCAGCATTGTGGCTTCCCTTTGAGTGGTTGCTTCAGGTTCCTTTTGAGAGGAAACCTGAGCGGCTTCAGTTGTGGAGTCACAGTCTCTACTGGGGGGTTATTTCAGCAGAGATAACCTGCGTTGGTGCAGCAGGAGCATCCACAGGGGACTCAATTCCCTGAGTAGCTTTCTTAGGCTTCTTCTTTGTGGGTTTGGAGGGGACTTTGGATGTGGAGGTGGAGGCTGTGGGTTCCAGCTGCGTGGGTTTGCGCAGCTTGGCAGCCTGTTTGAGAGTTTGGTCAGTGTTGTGTCGGGAGTATACCTCCGGCAATACAGCCAAAGCAGGGACTCCCAGACCAACTAGTCCCTCAGCAGAAAGCTGATTCTCTATTATGGCCATTATAAACCGAGGATATAGTATCCAACGGTTAGAAAGTGGTTTTGTGGCCATATCCTTGAGTTCAAGAAAAATTATTTCAGAAAAGTTTAGTGGTTCTTGTTCAAGGATAGAGAACAATACCTGTTGCCATCTGGAAGACAGTTGATCCCAAGAGGAAGTCTTCGGAGCCAGGCAAACATTTACCATATGAAATAATAATCGTTCAGCATCTGGAAAATGTTTCTTCAGGATTGTTGAAGCACTAAGATCACCCTGATATCCATGTTGTCCAAAGGAAAGATCAAGTTGGCGCTTAGGATATCCAACAGGGTAGGCAGCATCATCTAACAGTAATATTTGGCGGATGGTAGCAGTAGAGATGACCACCTTATGCGAGTTGATAGATGAATGGATAGATTCTCCATTAACGGTCGCATTCATCCAGAACTGACGTAGCGAATCGGCATAAATGATTGGATTTAAAAGGAAAGCCGTTTTTAGTGGGGATTGGACCATAAGATCTATAGCATTTTCAAATTGGTCCAGAAGGGCGATTTTGTGAGGTACGCGACACAGTTGTGTCGAGGTTTGAGTTGCATGGTCGCCATTAATGAAGGTGAAAGGTTTTCAGAGCTTTTGAAAGTTAGGTCGTGAAAGAATGAAAAACTCTGAAAGAGGGATCAGGTATATATAGGGTACGGGTTATGAAACGACTGAAGGTTTTGGTGTTAGTCATCAGTATTTGAAGCTACTGATGACGTGGTATTAACTTTCAGACGTTTGAAACGACTGATGGTATTGGTGTGGTCAGCAGTTATAAAACAACTGAAGACATGGTGTTTACTATCAGACGTTGAAACAACTGAAGTCTCTGATTTAGGCATCAGTAGTTTTAAAAACTACTGAAGACAAGTTGGACTTCAGATGTTGAAAACCTGAGGACTTGGTATTAGTCATCAGTAGTTGTAAACAACTGAAGACTTGGTGTTAGTCATCAGTAGTTGTGAAACTACTGAAGACATGGTATTGCTTCAGTTGTTTATAGAAGAAACAAGTTTGTGAACTACTGAAGAGAGAGTACTCATCAGTAGTTGTCGTCAATTCATAGCCTTTCAGCTGTTTCATACTGTCCTCAACACTTACTCATCAGCTTTTAGCTGTTTTCAGTTGTTCATAGGACATCAGTACTTATCTGTTTCTACTGATTTCAGTAGTTGTAACTACATCAGTAGTGAAACAGATAAAGTACAGTACTTAAAGCATTTAGCCTTCAGTAGTTATAAAAACTACTGAGGGTAAAATAACTCATCAGTACTTATATGTGACATGGTTACCAATGATCATCAGTAATTACTGAGATCATCAGTAGTTGTCACTTATTCTAGCTGCAGCATACCAAGCCTTAACACCAGGTTGTGGAAAGTTGAACTATCCAAAGGCTTAGTAAAAATGTCTGCAAGCTCATCAGCACTAGGCACAAACATAGGATTAATTAGACCCTTTTCAAAACAATCTCTTATAAAATGATGTCTAATTTCTATATGTTTGGTCCTAGAGTGCTGGACAGGATTTTTGACAATGCAAAGAGCTGAAGCACTATCCATTAATAATGGAGTCTTAGTCTCTGTAATGCCATAATCCAAAAGTTGATTCTGAAGCCAGAGTATTTGGGATGTACAACTTGCAGCAGCAATGTACTCGGCTTCAGCAGTGGATGTAGCAACAGATGTTTGTTTCTTACTCTGCCAAGAAATCAAACAGTTGCCTAGGAATTGGCATCCACCAGAAGTTGATTTCCTGGTCAACTTACATCCTGCATAGTCACTATCAGAGAAAGCAACTAATTTGCAAGAATGTCCAGTGGAATACCATAAGCCTAGAGATTGTGTGCCTTGCAGATATCTAAAGATCCTCTTGACTGCAATCAGATGAGACTCCTTAGGTGCAGCCTGAAATCTAGCACAAAACATGTAGCAAACATAATATCTGGTCTAGAAGCTGTTAAATACATCAAGGAACCAATCATACATCTGTAAAGGGTTCATCAACACCTTTACCTTTCTGATCAACATCCAATTGTGTGGTGTTGCACATGGGAGTAGAACAGGATTTACAGTTTTGTAAATCAAACTTATTCAAAAGATCTTTTGTGTATTTAGACTGATGAATGAAAATTCCATCAGCTTTTTGTTTGATTTGCAAACCTAGAAAGAACTGTAATTCTCCCATTGCACTCATTTCAAACTTCTGTTGCATTAAGGTTTGGAAATCCTCACACAATTGGGGATCAGAGGATGCAAATATAATATCATCAACATAAATTTGAACAAGTAGCTTATGCTGATCCACCTTCTTAATAAATAAAGTTTTATCTATGGAGCCTCTAGTGAAATTATTCTGTAGAAGAAAGTTTGATAAGGTCTCATACCAGCTCTAGGTGCTTGTTTCAACCCATAAAGAGCTTTATCAAGCTTATATACCCATTCTGGGTGCTTATTATCCTCAAAGCCTGGTGGTTGACACACATAAACTTCTTCTTTTATTGTACCATATAGAAAAGCACTTTTGACATCCATTTGGAAAACTTTAAGATTGTGGAGTGCAGCATAGGCTAAAAACAATCTAATTGCCTCCAGTCTGGCTACAGGGGCAAAGGTTTCATCATAATCAATACCTTCTTCTTGTGCAAACCCCTGCACAACCAGTCTGGCCTTGTTCTTAACAATTAGCCCAGTTTCATCAGTTTTATTCCTAAACACCCATTTAGTGCCTATTGCACACTTACCTGGGGGTAGAGGAACAAGCTCCCACACTTGCTGTTTTTTGAACTGAAGAAGCTCAAGCTGCATGGCTTCAACCCATCCATTGTCCCTCAAAGCAACATGATAGTTCTTCGGCTCTAGCTGACTGATGAAGAGAGCATAGAAGCAGAAATTGGACAACTGGCTTCTGGTTCAGCATTGATCACCAGATTGGGTGATTTTTCAGCTCTTGGTAAACAATCAAATCTGTGCAAGTGTTTGTAGGGTCTTCAGCAGCAGCAGATGTTGATGCAGATTCTTGAAACCATGAAGATGGTGGCAACTCAAATGAAGTTGAGGATGCAGAAATCTCATCAGCATTTGTTGTGGATGGTGCGGCTGGAGCTACAGGAGCATCAGGTTTAGAGGACTCAGGCAGTTGATCACTAAACCTGAAGAGGTGATTACTACTATCATCATCATCTTCAGTAGTAACACCAGGTGGTGAACTGTTGACAGGAGCAACAGCAGGAGATTGATAAGGAACATATTGCAGTATGTCCAAATCAAAGAGCTCCACAGGGCTTTGTGGAATCTTGTCCTTTGGAGATTCATTGAACTTGACATGTAAAGTCTCTTCAACCATCTTTGTTCTGCAGTTGAAGACTCTGTATGCCTTGCAAGTTGATGAATAACCAACAAAATACCCTGCATCCACCTTAGGATCAAATTTCTGGAGCTGATCCTTTGTGTTGAGAATGAAACAGGGACACCCAAATGCTCTAAAAAATGAAATGAGAGGGGCCAAATGATGTAGAACTTCATATGGAGTCTTCATCAACCTCTGATTTATTAGCACTCTATTCTGCACATAGCATGCTGTGTTGACAGCTTCAGCCCAAAAGGTCAATGGCAGTCCAGAATCAGCAAACATAGACCTTGCAGCTTCAATGAGGGTCCTGTTCTTCTCTCCACAACTCCATTCTGTTCAGGAGTTCTTGGAATACTAAACTGTCTCTTTATTCCCTTGGAAAGGTAGAATTCATCAAGTGTATTGTTCCTGAATTCTGTTCCATTTCACTTCTAATACACTTGACTGAGAGGGAATACTGCTTCTCAGCATACAACACAAAGTTTATGATCTTCTGTGCAGCTTCATCTTTGAATGTAGAAAGAAAGTCCATACAAATCTGGAGTAATCATCCACAATTACCAGACAGTATTTTCTGTGCCATGCTCATCACTCTCACAGGACCAAAGAGATCCATGTGAAGAAGTTGTAAGCAGGCAGTGGACTTTGGTTCTTCAATAGGTGGAAATGAAACCTTGTGCTGTTTTCCTTTCAAACAAGCAGTGCAGTTGTTTTCACACTTGAACTCCTTCATAGGCATTCCCCTTACTAAACTATGGTGTATCAGCTGATTCATGTTCTTGAAATTAACATGTCCCAGCCTTCTATGCCATAGATTAGATTCTTGAGGAGAGGCCTTGGAAAATAGGCAAGGATGGCCTTTGAGATCAATTTTCTTGGAAAGATCTAAGGCATACACTCTTCCTGTCCTGTTGGCCTTCAGGAGAGTGTGAGCATCCAATACCTTGTCAATCAAACTCAGAACTTTGGATGACAGAATCCTGCAGTTCTGGCTTGTGAAAAGGGCAACATGGCCTTTGTCACACAATTGACTGACACTCAAAAGATTATACTTGAGATTTTCCACATGGTTGACATCATCAAACTTTATTTCCCCATTGGAAACAAAGCCCTTCCCGATGATGTAACCTCTTGCATCATTGCCAAAGGAAACAAATCCCTTCCTTCCTGGAGAGTAGTCATTAAGAAGTGAGTTGTTCCCAGTCATATGCATAGATCCCCCACTGTCTACATACCAGATGCTACTTTGGCATGTTGAAGAAACCTGCATAAATAAACAATCAGTTAGTTTTGGAGACCCAAACCTTTTTGGTTTTGGGCCTGGTCTCATCAACAGATGGTAAACTAACAGGTTTATTGGACACAATAGCTTGAGGTGAAGGAGATGGTGTAGAAGAGGAATCCTTCGGCTTGGATCTCCTTTTCTGGGGTTTCAACACAGGGCCATCAAGTTGGTTAACTCTTCCCAACAGATGTTGAACCATCATTACCAGCTGTGTCTGATTCTGGGAGAGAGCTTTCAGCTCTTCAGACACATTGGTATTGGTGTTTGATGATGAGTTCTTGTGTTGCACCATCTTCTTTTGAGCAACCTCAGCTATTGCCTGTTGCACTCCTTCCTTTTTAGATTTCTTTTTGGTCATAGGAGTAACAGGATTTGATGCTGCTGGTACAAACTTGGACTCAAACTCAGTTTTCATTTTAGCCAAGTTTTCTTTAATTTTCTCTTTTTGTTTGAGTTTGGATCCCTTTTTGTACCAACAATCATCTGTGAGATGATTGAATAGACCACATATTTCACATGGTTTCTTCTTCATCTTCTGTTGATCATCAACTAAAGAAGATGAAACTACTGAAGACTTGCTCTTCAGCAGTTTAGAAGCACTTTTTGCCTTCTTGTCAACTTCCTTAGTAGGCTTCAAATCCTTCCTACTGACAGTTTTCTTCTCTTCAGTGCTGTCAGTCATTAGGATTTGAACTCCAGATGTTATCCCCTGCTCTCCAGTACCCTCAGTACTTCTAGGGATAACACTTGGGTTGATCAACTCATTGATCATGTGAGTGTCAGCAGTTGAACCATCAATATCAGCTGATAGGTTCACAGAGGGATTACTACTGACTTCAACTACTGATGGTGCTTTATCAAGTAGTGAATCACATGATGAGGTGGATTGGTCATTACTTTCTCCATCAGATTCTGCTCCTGCTCTTGAAGCAAAAACTGTAGGAGGAGCAGTGTGATTATAACCAATTCCAAACTTCACATTGGAAGCTGTTTGCTTACTAAGAAGCATTTCAAAGCCCTTGCAAGATTGTACCCATCGATCACACTCTACCTGGGTGACAGCAAGAGTATCTTTGAGGTCTTTGTACTTCTCTAAGAGTACATCCTCCCTAGCCTTATCATCAGAAATTTGGCATTTTAATTGTAAATCTCATCAGTTTTCTCTTTTAGCACAGACTCAAACTCAGCTTTATTTTTGGAAATTGTTTGTTCTAGCTCTACATTTTATTGATTAAAGCCACATTTGCTTCTCTAATAGAGGCAAATGCTGCTATGCAAGTTTCAGAACATAATTTGGCCTTAGCCTCAGAGGATACCTGTGATACCTGTGTTGAAGAGGTTTGAGGATGATCCATCAGAGGATTCCAAAGCCATGAGAGCTAGATTTCCAAAAGGATGCTCACCACCATGTTGACCAGCACCTGAGAACAGTTGTTCATTACCAGACACATCATCTGGTAAACTGCTCCAGTCAACAACTCCTGGTGTGAAGAAGCTGTGTTGTTGAAGTTGATTAGGTTGATGAGATTGGGATGGTTGAGGCTCAGGGAGTGCATGTGGTTGCTGAGCAGTGGGTGCTTGAACCTGGCCTGGTTGTGGCATGTAATAGCAGGGGTATGGATATGGCATTGGCCCCTGTGGAACAAAATATGCAGGAGATTGTGGTTGATGATGATAACCAGAATTGACAGGTTGTTGCCCTCTGTTTTGTTGACTATTGCCAGGGAAAGTCACAAAAGGTGCAGGAGAGTTAGATCCAGATGATCTACATTCTCTTGCAAAGTGCCCAAGCCTGTGGCATTTATGGCACTTCAACTTACTCTTGTCAAAACCAACTTTGGTTTTGCCAGAGAGTCCTGGGAATTTCCTTCCAGTTCTTTTGTAGAACTTCTGAGATCTGATATTTATCAAGGCCATTTGGCTCAAAATATCCATCTCTTCTAAGTCATCATCAGCAATCCCCTTGAGATCATCCATGATGAAACATAGATTGTCACTATTACTACCAGCAGAATAACTATCAACACTCACAAAGGCAGGCTCAGAAGTGTTTGTAGAGAAATCAATATGCTCATCATACTGGCTTTCAGATGACGCATATTCTGACTCTTGATGTCCAATCAGGGCAGTGTTCCCTTGGACAAAATCCTCAGTGAGCTTGCCAGATGAAACCAATTTCCTTTTCTGCTCTATCTCTCTCTCGAATGTAAGCAGTTTCCCATGAAGTTGGGTGAGAGATAGGCGATCAACATCAGCATTTGAGCGTAGAACAATGGTATATGTGTTCCATCTCTCAGGCAGTGATCTTAAGAATCTATGGTTCATCTGACTCCTGGTATATTCATGTTTAACCATTTTCAATTCAGAGATTAAACATGAAAACCGCTCAAATTGTTGAGTCAGAGTCTCACCCTTTCTATGAGAGAAAGTCTCATATTGTTGGGCGAGGATTTCCCTGTTGTTTGCTAAAACCTCATCAGTACCACCAAATTGTTCTTTGATGGCATTCCAGAGGTCATGAGCAGACTCACAATGCAGAAGCCCAGAGTAAATCTCATTAGGAATAGCCATAGCCAAAATTCCATGGGTTTGCATCGATTTCAAACAACTTCTTGTCCTCATCGGAGTATTGCTCCTTCTTCTTTGGAACCAACTGGTTTGTTTCCGGATCATTCACCATTGGCTTATGTGGTCCATGTACCACATGTCCAACAACCTGAGCTATTGACAGACAGGTGATGGAGCAATCTTCTCTGCCAAATGTTATACTCATTCCTCACCAAGATCGGAGGCTTGGTAGAGGATCCAGTATTGAAAGGATCATTCGAAGAAGTAGTCATTGTTGAGAATCAGACAGATTCAAGTAAAAACACAATAAATTTAGCTCAAAACCACACAGAACCTCAAATAAAACGGCCAGAAGCGATACACTCTCAATCTCTATAACAGATCCTTGCGAATTTTGCTAATTCGATTAAACTTAGAGCGATTGAACAGTTTCAATGATCAATTGTTAGATCGATCAATGATTAACCTGCTCTGATACCATTTGTTAGGATCTCAGCCCTTTGTTTAATCGATTGAACAGATATAGCAGCGGAATAGCTCAGAATTAGACAAATTCAAACAAGAACAATTGATATAAAACGATAAGAGAATTTTGTTATAGAGAGAGAAATATCCGACAAAAGGAATATTGCATTAAGATTGTCGGCCTCAAAGGCACGATTACAGGTGAGTCATCTTTCCTATAAAGGAAAGAATGACGTAGGCTGATGTCACCTGAAAGTGACATGTAACCGTTTTATAACTACTGATGTTTAACAACTACTGAAGATGTCAACAACTGACATCTCTTACAAATGTTCCTAAGTGTTAAACATCTTATTTACAACTACTGAAAAACATAAAACTACTGAAACTACAACAACTGAAGAACAACCTCTTCAGTTGTTTACAAGTACTGAAAAGAAAAATAAACAAACTACTGAAAGGAAAAGAAAACTACTGAAGAAGAAAAACCATCACAACAACTGAAGAAGCCCTCTTCAGCTGTTGTCATCAGCTGTTAACATCAGCTGATGTCTTCAGTACTTGAACATCAGACTTTGTCTTTCAGCTGTTGTCTCAGTTTGTCTTCAGTACTTCAGAACGTACTTCAGCAGTTGTATTCTTCAGACTTTGTAGAACAGCTGATCAGGTCTTCTTCAGCTGTTGTGATGTCTTTGGGACTTAGAGGTTTCTCTGATCAGGCTCATTGGTTCTTTTGGTCCAACAACATCGTTTAATACATTTTTTTAGCCCTAAAGAGAGTTTAAAACATATAAAAATGGGGTCTAGAAAACTCACTAGGTGCAACTTGGGTGTTCTCCTTCTAACCTTTGCAATAAGGTCAAACACCTAAAACCACCACCAAACACACCCACCCGAGCACATACACAAACACATAAGCACATAAACTATAACCGGGTAAAACCGTCATAAATACTTAAAAGCCACGAAGTCTTACCTTGATTCGTTCTTCTTCTTCTTTTTTCTTCAAACCAAGAGTTTTATGCTCTCTCTCTCTAAAACCGAATGAAAATGGTGATGTGAAGGAGGATGGGCGGCCATGTCCAACTTTACAACAAATTTTTGTGTACCTTTGTCCTTTTTACATATTTACCGCTCAACTTGGTTCATGACATTTCATATTTTTGTCATTTCTTATCGTTCTTTTAAAAGAATAACTGGGTGTTAATGCTTGTGGACAAACTATGGATGATCACATGAAGTAAGTACTTCAGGGGGATGAGACCTTTCCTATCGTAGGTCTTTACAGAGAAATACGCTAATAGACCCATCTGCTTGAAGATTGGTTGACAGCTTCTTTGGGTAAGGACAACTCACTTCTCATCATCCAACTAAAGATGGGTGTTTATGATGGCTGGAGTGATGAGATTGTCTCCCCGCACTAAGCAGACAGTGCATTCTCCCATCTAGGATGACCTCTTCATAGGTCTTCTAGAAGTCAAGCAATGATCCTCATAAAGAACAGGATCAATGGTAAGGGAGGTGAGTAGTTTGACAGAGTCAAGAATCAACAAACCTTTGAGAAATGAGGATCTTTCACAAAGTTTAACAGAGCAACCTGATTGAGTTTTCCTGTTTAACTGCATGGAAAAGTTTGGGTTATTTTTGCGGTTGAGGTTGGCCATTTGAGAAAGCTTAGCGGTGAAGAAAAAAATAAACAAAGGCAATTTTAGAGAGGATTTTGGGAATTCAGGGTTGGAGTAAGATGAAGATGATAAAGAAAGAAGGGAAATTATTCGGTTTATATATGAAAAGGATTTAAGACAAAGTTAATAAAAGAGGATGAACTTTGAAATCCGTATGTCGGTCCCACCTCTGAAAAACTAGTTTGATTTTTGCCCAAAAAGTAGTTTTCTTGGAAGTCGTAAATCTTCCGAAGGTAATTTGTATTCGGAAGTTTTGATAAAAAAACTTCCAAAGTCAAAATGATTCGGAAGATATCCCTGTGAATTTTTAAAAATTTTGCTTCAGAAGAGAATTAAGACTTGAATGCTTTATTCATCTAAGATAAAAGCTTCGAGAATTAATTGCTTCGGAAGAAAATTGTTCTTGAAAACATACAAGTGCTTAGAAAATATTTAAGCTTCGAAAGTTGTTTCAAAATTTTCTTCCGAAGGCAATTTTACTTAGGCAGTTGTTTGCTTTGAAGTCATAAATGTCTTCCGAAGATAAATCCATATCTTCCAAAGGACAAAAAGATCAAGAAAAAATCTAAGGAAAATCTTCTAAAAATATTTTCTTCTAGAGAAAACAAGAGCTTATGAAGATGATAAAATAAATAAAAAATACGACACACAGATTTTAAGAAATAATATGAATTAGTTTTAAGAAAAAGCTACTCAAACTTAATTATCCCAATAGTTGATATAAGATATTTAAATTTCTGCTCATTAAAGGCTTGGGTGAACAAATCAACATATTTTCATTTGTTTTAACCTTGACTAGTTTAATTTCCGTTTTCAAAATTATATCTGATCAAATGATACTTGATATTGATGTGTTTTGTCCTTGGGTGTTGTACAAGATTCTCTGATAGAGATACCACTATTGTTGTCTATGTGAAGGGAGTCTTCTTGAAGTTTAATTCGTAGTCAAGCATCTGATTTTGAATCCAAAGCACTTGAGCACAGCAACTTGCAGCAGCAATGTATTTAGCTTCAGCAGTTGATGCAGAGACACATGATTGTTTCTTGCATTGCCATGAGACAACCCTTCTACCAAGAAACTGACATCCCCCTGATGTAGACTTTGCAGTCATATTACACCCACCATAATTACTATCTATATGCATACAGATTAAGGTCAGAATTCTTTAGGTAACAAAAGCCAAGTGTTGAGGCACCTTTGAGATATCTTAAAATTCTTTTGACAGTGATTAGATGTGACATCTTCGGGTTGGCTTAATATCTTGCACAAACACATGGGGCAAACATGATATCAGGCCTGCTAGCTGTAAGATACATAAGAGAACTAATCATAGCACTGTAAAGGTGTTTATCCACATGCTCCCCCTTAAGATCAGGCCCAAGGGAGTGGTTTCTTGCTATGGGTGTCTTAGTTACCTTACAGTCAGTCATGTTGAACCTTTTAACTATGTCCTGAATATACTTTGACTGACTTATGAAGATGCCATCTTCAACTTGCTTCACTTGAATTCCCAGAAAGAAATTGAGTTCCCCTATGGCACTCATTTCAAATTTGTCCTTCATCAGCTTCTCAAAGTCCTTGTAGAGCCTTGGATTAGTTTAACCAAAGATGATGTCATCTACATATACTTGAACTAGCATTAAGTCATTTCCTTGTCCTTTGATGAAGAGAGTTCCATATATAGTAACCCTTTTGTATCCATGCTTGTAAAGATACTAAGATAGAGTCTCATACCACTTTCTTGGTGCAGCCCATAAAGAGTCTTATCAAGTTTACAGACATAATAAGGATGATTAGGATCTATAAAACCAGGTGGTTGTTTGACATACACCTCTTCATCAATTACCCCGTACAAAAAAGCACACTTGACATCAAGTTGATAGACCTTGAAGTTCTTGGATGCAGCAAATGCCAAGAATATCCTAACAGCTTGCTACAGGAGCAAAGACA
Source organism: Flaveria trinervia (assembly GCA_025506515.1). Lineage (NCBI taxonomy): Eukaryota > Viridiplantae > Streptophyta > Magnoliopsida > Asterales > Asteraceae > Flaveria > Flaveria trinervia. The sequence continues at coordinate 94,933,137 of CM046448.1, read as the reverse complement.
TTTGTGTCGTCAATTCCTTCTTCTTGTGTGTACCCATGAACAACTAGTCTAGCTTTTTTTATGACAAGCCCTCTATCATCGTTCATATTCCTAGAAACACATTTGGTTCCTATAGTGGTCTTCCCATGAGGAAGGGAACATAGGTTCCAAACCTTTTACCTCTTGAATTAAAGCAACTCTTGCATAGCTTCAACCCAACTTCCATTCTTTAGAGCCTAATCAATCTTCTTAGGCTCTATCTGAGATAAGAAACAAGAGTTAAGACAAACATTTGCATCATGGGTTGTTCTCTTGTTCTTACCCTTGAGTTAACATTTCCAATAATGTTTCAGGTGGGATGAGACTTGTGGATCCTTAGCTCAGGGATCACAACAAGTTGCTGAGAGAGATCCAGATTAGAAAAATTTAAATATGGTATGATGAGTCTCCCACCTTATCAGCACATTATCCACTGATACTTGATCCAATAAGTGTATGACATCATGATGATGTCTTTTATGGAGTGGTTGTTAGCATCAAGAAATTCTTGATCACTTTCACCACCACCATGGTCTTTACATTTGAAGCTTCTTTAACTCGTTATTAAGCCTCTAAGTTAGAATTTAAGGGCATCTTAGATGTATGAGCTAAATTTGTCATTGTTGTACTGATAGAAACTTCATTTGTAGGATCAGTTACAACTGGAGCTAAAGATTTACAACTTGAAGGTCTTCTTAGCTCAAATCTTGGATCAAGATCACTTTTTGGTAAGATATCTATAGATCCTGTAACATTCTCAAAAGATTTGTTAAAATAGTTTGTAACTAAATCATGATCAAATAGCCAATCAGGACCAGAGCCAGCTATATTGGGTGTGTGTTCATTAAACGTCACATTGGCTGACTCTTCAACAATACTGGTTCTCAGATTGTATACTCTATAAGCCTTAGCTTGGAAAGAGTATCCAATAAAGTGTCCATTATTTGATTTCTCAGCAAACTTGGCAATTTGATCTTTGGTATTCAAGATGGTGCAAGGACAACCAAATGAAATAAGAAAACCAATGAAAGGTTTCCTCTTGTGCCAAAGTTCATAAGGAGTCTTACCATAAGTCTTAACCACTAAAACTCTATTTGCACATAGCAGGCAGTGTTCATTGCCTCTGCCAGAAGGTGATGGGCAGTTTAGAGTCAGATAGCCTAGTTCTTACAGCTTTAATATGTGTCCTATTTCTCATCTCATCAACACCATTTTGCTAAGGAGTCTTCGGAGCACTATATTGTCTTGTAATACCTTTTCATCACAAAATGTATCAAGGATTGGTTCTTGAATTCAGTTCCTTGATCACATCTTACGATCTTGACCTTGTGATAAGATTGATTCTCAATCTTTAAGATGAAATTCTTCAAAATCTCAGGAGTCTCATCCTTTGTTCTAAGGAAACAGACCCAAGTGACTCTTGTAAAGTCATCTGTGATCACTAAACAGTAAGAGGTCCTTCCTAGACTCATTACACCGGTGGGGCCAAAGAGATCCATACGTAACAAGTGTAGGGGAGTAGTGATGGAGTTTCTTTCCTTTGGCTTGTGAGATACCTTGTGTTGCTTCCCTTTCAGGCATGCTACACAATGATCATCATTTGTAAACTCTTTCTTTGGCATTCCAGTTACCAAATCATTCCTAATAATTTTTTTCATATTATTTAAGTTTACATGGCACATTCTTTTATGCCAGAGAAAAGGCTCATCACTATTTGTCTTAAACAAAAAACATGAAACTTCTCTTGAGGGAGATGTCTTGTAAATCCATCTGGATGTTCCCTCTCCTATGGGCTATGAGCAGAATATGCTCATGAGGAATAACCACCCCAAGCTTGAGAACAATGCACTCTTGCTCAGTAAAGAGCATGTTATGACTTTGATCACAAAATTAAGATACACTCAAAAAATTGTATTGAAGCTCCTTGACAAATTTTACCTTCTCATATTAAGCTTACCATTTGTGACCTTTCCCCTTCTAGAAATGTAACCACTTGCATCTCCTCCTAAAGTAACTGGCCCTCCATCAATTGTTTCAAAATTTTGGAGTAGTGACCTATTTCCTATGATGTGCCTGGAACAACCACTATCAATGATCCAGACATTCTTGTTTGTCTTGAGTTGTTCCTTCACAAACAAAATGATTAGTTACATTTGGCAACCTAAGCCTTATTGGTCTTAGGCTCATCAAAATAAGTTGAAGGTAATGGTACAATAATAGATCATATAGTTGTGATTTGAGAATCTTTTGCTATTGTTGATGGAGAACCCTTAGTCATTTGGTCTTTCTTTGTCTTCCACAGCACCTTTGGAAGTTTAGACTTGACGTTCAACACTTTGGAGCTTTGATGACTTTGGAAGTTTTGATGACTGCACCTTCGGAAGATCTTGCTATCACTGTAGTAGGCTTCAGTGCTTTGGAAGTATTCCTTTCTTCTAAGACCAAATTTTCTTCCGAAGGCAATTTTCCACTTACCTTCATCTTCAGTTTGGAGCTTCCAAAGGAAACAGATTTTTCTTCTAAAGCTAGTTTCTTCTTAGAACTCTTGGAAGTCTCTTTCTTGGTCATGTGAATAGTACCTCCTGTATTGAAAAAAACAATCTTTAACAAGATAAGAAGTACTACCACACATAAAACACTCCATTTTTTCTTTCTAAGAGCCTTCATTTGAGAATAAGACTGACTTTGATCATATTTCTTCTCCACCTTCATCTTTGCAGATGCTGAGATAGTTCTTTTAGGGTGAGAACTACACTTGGAGCTGGATGGTTCAGGTTGTGTAGCAGTGGTACACAACTGGTCAGCCTTCTTTGGTCTTAGAGTTCAAGTTGATGTCTTGGTCTTAACCACTTCAAATCCTGCAAAGAAGAAAACTTGTTTATACTTAGAGTCAAACGTGGCCTTGATCTCTTGAGCCTTCTTTCCCTTTCTCTTGCTCTTTCTGATCAAGTTCTTTCTTATATACTTGGACATCATAGTCTTTTTACTCTCCTTAGAAGGATTGTAACCCTTCTTAGAATCCTTTTCTTCACTCTTCTCAGAGGCATTCTTCACTATCACTTCTTCATCCTCTTCAGTCAAGGGATCTATGAGTTGAAGCTCATCTTCACAAGTTCCACACCTAGGAGATCTTGCAGACAAGATTATGTGTGGAGGAGCTATCTCACTAGAACCCAGTCGATGCTTATGTAGGCCCCGTTCCCGGGACGCTCACAGTTGGTAAATCATCACACATAAAACATATACTTTACATCTAATCATTCATAAAGCATTGCAGCGGAAACATAAAACAAATGGCATTTCATTTCGTCATAAAAACTTTTGCAAAATAATGCATCGTTTGTCAGTTACAAAATTACATTGTTGTATTACATCACAAAAGCTTTAAATAAATGGATGCCATCCAAAAGAGCTGAGTAGCCGCCTCGTGCCATCCTCAGCAATGTTTAGCTACCAATTGAAAATGTATAAAAGTCAGCGTTGCTGAGTGAGTTCTAGTTTTACAATTAAACATACATAAAATCGTTATTTATTTCCTTTCAGAGTCGATACTATACGTTTCATTCATTCGTGATCATACATCATACGTACATACAGATAATATCATTATTATCTTCCATTTTGTTCATTAACCTTCGTTCATTCATTACTTCTTGTGACATGTACGTTACCCCGCACATTGTGCACGAACGGGTAACTGGGCCTGAGGTCTATCATAGACCCAGAACATTGTGCACGAAGCTGACTCTAGTACCTAGGGCAAGTACATTCACCATTCATCTTTTCTTTTCATTCCGGATCAATACCATATGCTATCCCCGAGCATTGTGCACGAAGCTGGTCACTGGGCCTGGGGTCTTTCATAGACCCCGAACATTGTGAATGAAGCTAACTCCAGTACCTAGGGCAAGCGGCAAGGATCCCATACATATGGTCAATCACAAGGATTGGACCCCAGTGTGCATCCTTCTGGGGTAGCTAACCCGCCCACAGTTAAGCTAACACCCTTCATTGGGTGTGGACCTCCATACATTTGCTTGCAAGACTTTTTACGTTCATTCATTCGTTAATGCATGCATTCATTCACCATGTTCTCTTTCATTATCTTTCACTTTACGTTACACAATACTTTCGGGGTTTATTCATTAACATAACACGTAAAGCCATGAAAATACACATACATCATCATAAGGAATAGATCATACCATTCATACATCATCACACAGGGCATCATACATACATAACATACATCATGCATATTCATGCAACATCATTATCATCATCATCATCAACATCAATCACAATGCATAACATGCCCCCTACCATCTATGACCCCAAAAGTCAACTTATATAGTCCCCCTGGAATCTCCCAAGTCAAAACCTAATTTACACATTTTCCCCAAAAATCAGAAAAATATTCCAAGTCCTTGGTGCATGGACACTATTCAGGCGCATGGGCAACACTTAGGCACATGGGCCACTTTTAGGCGCATGAGCACTATGCAGTCGCATGGGGAACACTTAGTCAAATCCAGCCAAGTTTCTAGGCGCATGGGTACTATTCAGGCGCATGAGCCACTTGGGCGCATGGGCCCACTTGTGCGCATGAGCACTATTGTGGCGCATGGCCCTACACTTAGTCATCCGACTAACATTTCCAGGCGCATGGACCACTGTTCAGACGCATGGGTTATGCATAGACTTTCAAAGGCAAAATTTTGGGCGCATGAGCTACTGTTTAGGGTATGGCTTACACTTATTCTTTCTAAGGCAATTTCAGGCGTATGAAGACTTATTTAGGCGCATGAGCATTCTGGTAAAACATGTTTCTAGGATGTTTTCAATCCCAATCATCAAACCCATCTGTTCTAAGGATAGTGTGGCTATTCTAAACTGAGTAGCCTATAACCATCAAGAACCAACATCAACAGACACAATACATACGGGTATTCACACATAAATTTGTAAAATCATTTTAATACGTTTTCAGCCCCAAAGGTAGTTTAAAACATGTAAAACCAGGGTCTAGAACTCACCTGGTCAACTTGGTGTTCTTCCTTTTATCCCGCTGCAAAGAGTCAAGACACCTAGAAACAACATCCCAAAACACGCCACCCGAGCACAAACATAACCATAAGACATAAACACATAACCGGAATAAAAAACCCGACATAAAAAGGTAAAAACCCTAAATTCTTACCTTGAATTCACTTTCATTCTTCCTTTCTTCTTCAATCCAAGAGGTATTCTCTGCTCTCTCTCTAAAACCGAGGAAAAATGGTGGAGTGAGGTGAGGTGGGGACCATACCCACCTGACACAAGGTTTGATGTAACAGAATATAACGCAGCGGAATACAAACACGAATTAGACAAATTGTAGCAAGCTAACAATATATGTGAGCATTAAGATCGCATACAGTTATTGGGAGAGTATGTATTTCTGATTTCTGGGAATGTTTATAGATGAAGAATATTTCTAATCGAATCAATCATTCCATTCAATTCATCATTTCATTCCATCATTACAATAGGTTGTCACTCCTTATATAGAGTGCAACAGTCACTGCTGTTATCACGGAAAGTGACAACTGGCAGATCCAATACAGAAATAACTAATTCTTAACAAACTACTGAAATGTTCACAACTACTGAGAACATATCAGCAAGTTAAGTACAAAATATAAAACTACTGAAACTACAACGACTGAAGAACAAGCTCTTCAGTCGTTTTACAAAACTACTGAAACAAAGAAAATAAAAAACTGATATCACAACTACTGAAGAAGTACTCTTCAGCAGTTGTGACAAACTACTGAGGCTTCAGTACTTGATCTTCAGACTTTGACCTTCAGGCGTTTCATCAGCTGATGACTTCAGTAGATATCATCAGCTGATGTCTTCAGTCTTTGTCTTCAGACTTTGTACATCAGTTGTTGATCTTCAGCACTTGTGAACTCTTCAGCTGTTGTACTTCAGTACTTTGGTCTTTCAGCTTCAGCACTTGTGTTCTTCAGCTGTTGTACTTCAGCACTTTGGTTCTTCAGCTGTTAAGGTCTTCAGCACTTGATCTTCAGCTGTTGAAGTCTTCAGCACTTGTCAAACTACTGATGAGGCTTTCAGCAGTTGTTGTGATACCGTGTGGGACTTAGAGGTTTTCTGATCTTGGCTCATTGGTTCTTTTGGTCCAACAAACTCCCCTGAACCAATGCAGCCAAAACCTCTAACTTATTTATACTCCCACTTATTGATGGCAAAAATGTTGGTCTTTTTCCTTCTTGATCAGTAGAGAAGATGACCCATGTACGCTCGGCCTGGGAAGAACCTCAAATATTTGTTTGGCAGAGTATGAATGGGAACTCTGTTTTGGGGAACTGGACACAGAGTTGTTATCCCATTCATGAGATTCACTTCCCCATAATGAGTCTGTACGACTCTCTTGTGTAGGCCTCAAGGAAGGTGATTTGTTCCTCCATGGTTAGCTCTTCAGCACCTCCTTCAAACAATGATTCCGGCCCATAATACTCAGACAGGTATTTGGCCTGTTTCCCATTCTTTAGCTCCACAGTTGTTATTATCTGTAAGCAAACTCATCCGGGTGATTACCCTCTAGGAACAACTGGAGCTCATTTTTCCTGACTTCCTCAAGCCTCTTGTAAACTAACCCCTTTTTCACTATTTTGTTTTCCAGCATCTTCTGAGGGGTTAGATTAGCTTTGTAGGCCTTCTTGAAGTCTTCTAGGATTTCCCAGGGTGAAACTACAAAGACCAGAGAGATCACTTCATCTACGATCTTTTTCACCTGGCCAATGTATCTCCGAGGTATATTGTTCTTATGAATTCTGTGAGAGACCCTGGGATCAGGCCAAATCCTCACTCTTTCTTTTGATATTGAAAGGTATGCCTGAGAGTGTAAAGTCTGAGGGCTTGCTCCTTCATATTGATGATGGAAGATGTGGCTGCATAAGCTTTGTCAACTCTCTTCAGCAATTCCTCATCATGCTGTTTATGAAGCTCTTCTTCTTCTAGCTTCACTTTAACCATTTGTCTCTGGACTTCAGGAGTAATTGCTGAGGAGTGACTTGTGCCTTAGGCAACTGAATCACAGCTGATAGCGGCAGCCTGTCTTCATCATCTTCTTCATCTTCTTCTAGCCTTATCCTTTCTTCTTCTTCAAGGGTATATCATCGGCTATGGTTTTGAGGGTAAGGGAGTTGGTTTGGTGGGTTGTGTTTTGGGTGGTTTTGGTGTGGGAATGTTGACAGGCTGTGCTAGCATCCTTGAGGTGAGTGTGGCTTTTGATTGCTTTGCTAGCTCAGTCCTGCTCCCAGCACCCACTTCATTCAAAGCTTCAATAACAAGCCCCTTAGTGTATGCTTCAGACGAACAGATCTTGGTGGTGATTGCCAAGATACTGTCCCTGGACCAAGCTTTGATCTCAATCATTGATCTTCCAAGATATTTTGCAATAAATCTTATCATGATTTCTAGCCTTTCTCTTTCTAACACTTCATAACTTGCCCATCTATTCTGGATTTCTTCAATCTCTAGTCGTCGAATCTCAGAGTCAAGTTTGTTGGTGTCATGACCTTGCCTGAACAGCTGATCAATGATGTTGTCCATTGATCTACTGTGTTCGGCATCAGCCTCTTTTATCAGTAGCTCCAAGGCTTTATCTTCAGCAATGTGCTCATCAGCACCTTTCTTTCGCTTGTAGGTGAGCATTGGTTGCTGTTCTTTCTCCTCCTTTTGGGCTTGCTTCGCTTCCTTCTTTTCCTCGGATCTTTTCCTCTTCTGTTCTTTCACTGCAGGACTCTCCCCCTTTTTGGTTGCATTGGAGGAAGGGGTTGAGACCGCAGAAAGAGTCTTGTGGACAGCAGCATCAACCAAGGGCTGTAATGTTGAGGAAAGCCTCTCATCAAGGGCTTTGATCACTATATCAGTGATTAGGGGGGGTGATGAGAGGGAGGGAATTTTGAGTGCAGCACCTATTTGCTCAGGAGGGTTCTGTTCCTGAGAAGTAGGGCCTGAAGCAGAGGCAGGTGGTTGATTTTGGGGTGGCTCTGTATTGGGAAACCTTCAAGGGAAGGTGCCATCTGTGGGTGTATGAGGGTGGCAGATGGACTTGCATCCTGAGACATCTTGGCCAGCAGCTCTTTGAGTCTGCTAACCTCATCCTCTAGAATGGTGTTTTGAGCAACTACATCGTAGAAGAAGCTCAGGTCATCATCAGTTGATACTGAATCACCTGACCTCCTGCTTAGAGCAGGATGTACATGCACTGGGTGTAGACCAGTTGGTGCATGTGCCCCTTGTGCTTGGTACTGGGGACTTCCAGCCTCAGGACAATGTCCATCATCAGCAGTTGCCTCTAGGGAGGTCTTAGCAATGTTACCAGCCTCACTCTGGTCATGTGCTGAGTCAGAGGAGGTGGCAGCCTCACTAGATATTCTAAGCTCCTTCTCTACACCAGGAGATAGAATTGGGAAACCCCTGTGCTGTGGGTTCTCAGGTGCACTGTGTTCCTCCCCCTCAATTGTAGAGGTATTCCCAGTAATAAGTGGTTTCTGGGGAGGGGGTGAGGAGTGCAATTGAGTCAGCACTTGAGCAACTATTAAAGTTGGGCTGTGAGGGGCGGTTGTTTGGGGTACGGGGGTAGAAGCAGTGTGCACCTGGGGTGGATGGTGCTCTTCAATGGCAATCTCCTCAAGTGAGGAAGATCCCAGATAAGTAGGTGCCCCTTGGGTTGCTGCAGGCTCCTGTTGAGAGGAAGCCTGAGCGGCTGTGACTGGAGGAGTCATGGTATCCACTAGGGGGTTTGGACTAGTGGATATATCCTGCGTTGTGTGTGCAGGAGCATCCTCAGGGGACTCAATTCCCTGAGTAGCCATTTTGGGTTTCTTTTTGGTGGGTTTGGTGGGGACATTGGATTTGGAGGTGGTGGCTGTGGGTTCCAGCTGCGTGGGTTTTCGCAGCTTGGCAGCCAGTTTGAGTGTCCGGTCGGAGTTGTGCCGGGAGTATACTTCTGGCAAAACAGCCGTAGCAGGGACTCCCAAGCCAAAAAGTCCCTCAGCATTAAGCTGGTCTATTATAATGGCCATTATGAACCGTGGATAGAGTATCCAACGGTTGGCAGTTAGTTTTTGAGCCATATCTTTGAGCTCTGAAAATATTAATTCTGAAAAATTCAGTGGTTGTTGCTCAAGGATAGAATACATTACCTGCTGCCATTTGGTGGACATTTGATCCCAAGACGATGTCTTAGGGGCCAAACATACATTGACCATGTGAAAGATCAGGCGCTCAGCGTCATTAAAGTGTTTCTTCATGATGGTGGTGGCACTGAGATCACCTTGATATCCATGCTGAGCAAATGATAGATCTATGGTGCCCTTCGGATATCCAGCAGGAGAGGTAGCATCACTCAGTTGAAGAATTTTACGGATTGTTGCAGGAGTAATCACTACTTCTTTGTGGTTGACGACTGACCGGAGGGATCGTGTGTTGCTCTCCTCAGTAGTGACATTAACGTTCATCCAAAATTGGTTCAAGGATTCGGTATGTAAAACGGGGTTCAGAAGGAATGCCTTGTTGTATTGGGACTGAACCATAAGATCGATAGCAGTATCGAACTTAGTCCAGATCGGCGATTTTGTGAGGTAGGCAACACAGTTGTGTCGCGGTTTAATTTGCATAGACGCCATGGAAATTTTTTGGAGAGGAACGTTAGGTTTGAAGAAGATAAAGCATGGAGAGCTCAGGTTAAGGGTATTATAGGGTACGGGTGAGGAAACGACTGAAGGATGTGGTGTTAGTCATCAGTAGTTTTAAACGACCGTTGACATGGTATTATCCTTTCAGACGTGAAACAGCTGAAGTCGCGTGGTGTTAGGCATCAGTAGTTTAGAAAACTACTGAAGACCGTGGTTTTGACTTCAGGTGATTGAAACAACTGAGGACATGGTGTTTGTCATCAGTAGTTATGAAACTACTGAAGACAGTGGTTTTGTCATCAGCTGTTGTAAACAACTGAAGACTTGGTATTGGTCATCAGTAGTTATAAAACTGCTGAAGACGTGGTTTTGCTTCAGTTGTTTAAAATGAAACAGCAGTGGTACAAACGACTGAGGAGAAAGTTCTCTTCAGCTGTTTTCGTCAATTCTTAGCTTTTCAGCTGTTTCAAACTGTCCTCAACACATTCATCAGTCTTTATGGCTGATTTCAGTTGTTTCATAGGACATCAGTACTTATCTGTTTTTACTGATTTCAGTAGTTATGACTGCATCAGTAGTTGTAACTACTTCAGTAGTTTAGAGCAGATGAAGTACTTCAGTACTTGTGAGAACTTTTAGCCTTCAGTAGTTATAAAAACTGAGGTTAAAAGAGCTCATCAGTACTTATATGTGACAGGCACTCATGATCATCAATATGAATTACTGAGATCATCAGTAGTTGTCACCTATTCTAGCTGCAGCATACCAAGCCTTAACACCAGGTTTTGGAAAGATGAACTATCCAAAGGCTTAGTAAAATGTCTGCAAGCTCATCAGCACTGGGCACAAACTTAGGATCAATCAGACCTTTTTCAAAACAATCCCTTATAAAATGATGTCTGATCTCTATATGTTTGGTCCTAGAGTGCTGGACTGGATTTTTGACAATGCAAAGAGCTGAAGCACTATCCATTAACAATGGAGTCTTAGTCTCTGTAATGCCATAATCCAAAAGTTGGTTTTGAAGCCAGAGTACCTGAGATGTACAGCTTGCAGCAGCAATGTACTCTGCTTCCGCAGTGGATGTAGCAACTGAGGTCTGTTTCTTGCTCTGCCAAGAAATCAAGCAGTTGCCTAGGAATTGACATCCACCAGAAGTTGATTTCCTGGTCAACTTACACCCTGCATAGTCACTGTCAGAAAAAGCAACTAATTTACCAGAATGTCTGGTAGAATACCATAAACCTAGAGATGGAGTGCCTTGCAGATATCTAAAGATCCTCTTGACTGCAATCAGATGAGACTCTTTAGGTGCAGCCTGAAATCTAGCACAAACACATGTAGCAAACATAATATCTGGTCTAGAAGCTGTTAAATACATCAAGGACCCAATCATACATCTGTAAAGTGTTTCATCAACCACTTTACCTTTCTGATCTGAGTCCAGTTGTGTGGTGCTGCTCATGGGAGTAGAACAGGGCTTACAGTTTTGTAAATCAAACTTTTGCAAAAGATCTTTTGTATATTTGGATTGATGAATAAAAATTCCATCAGCCTTTTGTTTGATTTGCAACCCAGAAAGAACTGTAATTCTCCCATGGCACTCATTTCAAACTTCTGTTGCATCAACTTTGTAAAGGCATCACACAACTTTGGATCAGAGGATGCAAAAATGATATCATCTACATAAATTTGAACAAGTAGATTATGCTGCCCAGCTTTCTTAATAAATAAAGTCTTGTCAATGGAGCCTCTAGTGAAATTGTTTTCCAGAAGAAAGTTTGACAATGTCTCATACCAGGCTCTTGGAGCTTGTTTTAACCCATAAAGAGCTTTATCAAGCTTATACACCCAATTAGGATGTTTATTGTCCTCAAAGCCTGGAGGTTGACATACATAAACCTCTTCTTTAACTTTTCCATACAAAAATGCACTTTTGACATCCATTTGAAAGACTTTAAGTTTTTGATAAGCAGCATAAGCTAAAAACAATCGAATTGCTTCCAGTCTGGCTACAGGGGCAAAGGTTTCATCATAATCAATACCTTCTTCTTGTGCAAACCCCTGAACAACCAGTCTGGCCTTGTTCTTAACAATAAGCCCATTTTCATCAGTTTTGTTCCTAAACACCCATTTAGTGCCTATTGCACACTTACCTGGAGGTAGAGGAACCAGTTCCCACACTTGCTGTTCTTGAACTGAAGAAGCTCAAGCTGCATGGCATCAACCCATCCATTGTCCTTTAAAGCAATGTGATAATTCTTTGGCTCTTGCTGACTGATGAAGAGAGCATAGAAGCAGAAATTTGACAATTGACTTCTTGTTGATACTCCAGCAGTGATATCACCAATGATTTGAGACATGGGGTGATTCTTCAGATCTTGATACACAATGAGATCTGTGCAAGTGTTTGTAGCCGGTTCAGCAGCAACAGATGGTGATGGTGAATCATTTCCTTGAAACCAATCAGTGGATGGTAATTCAAAGGAAGTTGAATTCGAAGAAATCTCATCAGCATTTGTTGTGGATGGTGCTACTGGCGCTACAGGAACATCAGGTCTAGTTGAATCAGGCAGCTGATCACTAAACCTGAAGAGGTGAGTACTGCAATCATCATCATCATCAGCAGTACCACCAGGTGGTGAACTGTTGACAGGAGCAACAGCAGGAGTTTGATAGGGAACATATTGCAGTATGTCCAAATCAAATAACTCCACAGGACTTTGTGGAATCTTGTCCTTTGGAGATTCATTAAACTTAACATGTAGAGTTTCTTCAACCATCTTTGTTCTGCAGTTGAAGACTCTGTATGCTTTGCAAGTAGATGAATAACCAACAAAGTATCCTGCATCCACCTTAGGATCAAATTTGTGGAGTTGATCCTTTGTGTTGAGAATAAAACAGGGACACCCAAAAGCTTTGAAAAATGAAATCAGAGGAGCCAAATGATGGAGAACTTCATATGGAGTCTTCATCAACCTCTGATTTACTAACACTCTATTTTGCACATAACAAGCTGTGTTGACAGCTTCGGCCCAAAAGGTCAATGGCAAACCTGAGTCAGCCAGCATGGACCTTGCAGCTTCAATGAGAGTCCTGTTCTTTCTCTCCACTACTCCATTTTGTTCCGGAGTCCTTGGAATGCTGAACTGCCTTTTGATTCCCTTTGAGAGATAGAAGTCATCAAGTGTATGATTTCTGAACTCAGTTCCATTATCACTCCTAATACACTTGACTGGAAGGGAATACTGCTTCTCAATGTACAGCACAAAGTGGATAATCTTCTGAGCAGCCTCATCCTTTGAGTGTAGAAAGAAAGTCCATACAAATCTGGAGTAATCATCCACAATTACCAGACAGTATTTCTGCCTTTGCCATGCTCATTACTCTCACAGGACCAAATAGATCCATATGCAGTAATTGCAAGCAGGCAGTGGACTTGGACACTTCAATAGGAGGAAATGAGACCTTGTGCTGTTTTCCTTTTAAACAAGCAGTGCATGTTTCATCACAGTGGAACTCCTTTATTGGTAAGCCTCTGACTAAACTATTGTGGCTAAGCTGATTCATGTTTTTGAGATTAACATGACCAAGCCTCCTGTGCCATAGTTTAGATTCTTGAAAAGAGGCTTTGGAAAATAGGCAAGGATTGCCTTTGAGATCTATCTTCTTAGAGAGATCTAAGGCATACACTCTTCCTGTCCTGTTGGCTTTCAGGAGAGTGTGATCATCCAACACCTTGTCAATCAAGGGCAAAACTTTGGATGACAGAATCCTACAGTTTTGACTTGTGAAAAGGGCAACATGGCCTTTATCACACATTTGACTGACACTCAAGAGGTTGTACTTGAGATTTTCCACATGATTAACATCATCAAATTGATTTCTCCATTGGAGACAAAGCCCTTACCGATGATGTAACCCCTAGCATCATTGCCAAAAGAGACAAATCCCTTCTTTCCTTGAGAGTAGTCATGAAGAAGAGAGATGTTCCCAGTCATGTGCATGGATCCCCCACTGTCTACATACCAGATGCTATTTTGGCATGTTGAAGAACCCTGCAATAATAAACAATCAGTTAGTTTTAGAGACCCAAACCTTTTTGGTTTTGGGCCTGGTCTCATCAATAGATGGTAAACTAGCATGTTTATTTGTAACAACAGCCTGAGAGGAAGAAGATGGTGCAGAAGAGGAGTCCTTTGGCTTAGACCTCCTTTTCTGTGGTTTCAACATAGGAGAATCTAGTTGGTTAACTCTACCCAACAGATGTTGTACCATCATCACCAGCTGTGTCTGATTTTGTGATAAAGCTTTCAGCTCATCAGACACATTGCTAGTGGAGTTAGATAAGGTCCTATGTTGTACCTTCTTCTTTTGAGCACCCTCAGCTGTCACCTGTTTAACTCCTTCCTTTTTGGATTGCTTTAAGGACTTAAGGGTTACAGGATTTGATGTTGCTGATACAAATGTGGTCTCAAACTCAGTTTTCATTTTTACCATTTTCTCATTAATTTCTTCCTTTTGTTTGAGTTTGGAACCTCTTTTGTACCAACAATCATCTGTAAGATGATTGAACAAACCACATACTTCACATGGTTTCTTCTTCATCTTAGGTTGATCATCAACTAAAGATGGTGAAGCAACAGAAGACTTGTTCTTCAATGCTTTGGAAGCATTGGTTGCTTTCTTGACAGCATCTTTAGTAGTCTTCAAACTCTTTCTACTGCCAGTTTTCTTCTCTTCAGTACTGACAGCAGTTGAAGTTTGAACTTCAGGAGTTGAATCCTGCTCTCCAGTCCTTTCAGGACCTTCAGGATTGACTCCTGAGTTGATCAACTTATTGATCATGTGAATGTCAGCATTTGGACCATCAACATCAGCTGATAGGTTCAAAGAGGACTTGATACTGACTGCTACTTCTGATTGTGCTGTATCAGAAGGTAGATCACATGACTTGATGGATTGGTTATCACTCTCACCATCAGATTCTACCTCTGCTCTGGGGTAAAATCTGTAGGTGGAGCAGTGTGATTGTAACCAATTCCAAACTTCACATTTGAAGCAGATTGCTTACTAAGAAGCATTTCAAAACCTTTGCATGATTGTACCCATCTATCACACTCGACCTGGGTAACTGCAAGGGTTTCTTTGAGATCTTTGTACTTCTCTAAAAGTACATCTTCTCTAGCCTTATCATCAATTATTTTGCAATTCAGTTTATAAACCTCATCATTTTTATCTTTGAGCACAAACTCAAACTCAGCTTTGTTTTTGGAAATTACTTGTTCTAGCTCAATGTTCTTATTAATTAAAGCTACATTTGCTTCTCTAATGGAAGCAAATGCTGCTATGCATTGTTCAGAACATAATTTGGCTTTTGCCTCAGAGGATACCTGTGATACCTGAGGTGTAGAGGCATTGGAAGATGAAGTATCAGCAGACTCCAAAGCCATAAGAGCTAGATTCCCAAAGGGACTGTCACCACCATGTTGACCAGCACCTGAGAACAGTTGATCATGACCAGACAAGTCATCTGGTAAACTGCTCCAGTCAACAACTCCTGGGGTGAAGAAGCTGTGTGTTGAGATGAAGGTTGTTGATGAGATAGGGAAGGCTGAGGTTCTGGTAATGCATGAGGTTGTGGTGTCATAGGAACTTGAACTTGACTTGACTGTGGCATGTAATAACAAGGGTACTGATAAGGCATTTGACCCTGAGGAACAAAATATGCCGGAGATTGTTGTTGAGGATGATGACTAGATGTGACAGGATGTTGCCCTCTGTTTTGTTGACTGTTGCCAGGAAAAGTCACAAAGGGTGCAGTAGTAGAGTTTGATCCAGTTGATCTACACTCTCTTGCAAAGTGTCCAAGCCGTTGGCATTTGTGACACCTCAACTTGCTCTTGTCAAAACCAACTTTGGTTTTGCCAGAGAGTCCTGGGAATTTTCTTCCAGTTCTTTTGTAGAACTTCTGAGATCTGATTTATCAAGGCCATTTGGCTCAAAATATCCATCTCTTCTAAGTCATCATCAGCAATCCCCTTGAGATCATCCATAATGAAACATAAATTGTCATTATTACCTCCAGTAAACTGACCATCAACACTTACAAATGCAGAATTAGAAGTGCTCGAAGAGAAATTAATATGCTCATCATACTGGCATTCAGATGCAGCATTCTGACTCATGACCCACCAAGGCAGTGTTGCCTTGTATAAAGTCTTCAGTGAGCTTTCCAGATGAAGACAGCTTTCTCTTCTGTTCTATCTCTCTTCAAAAGTGAGCAATTTCCCATGGAGTTGGGTGAGAGATAGTTTGTCCAAACTTGCACTGGAGCGTAGGACAATAGTATATGTGTCCCATCTCTCAGGCAGTGATCTGAGAAATCTGTTATTCATCTGAATATTGGTGTATTCAAGTTTGACCATTTTTAGTTCAGAGATCAAACAAGAAAACCGTTCATATTGTTGAGTCAGTGTCTCACCCTTTCTATGAGAGAATGTCTCATATTGTTGGGCAAGAATTTCTCTATTATTTGCCAAGACCTCATCTGTTCCTCCAAATTGTTCTTTCAAAGCAATCCAGAGGTCATGGGCAGTTTCATGATGCATTAGCCCAGAATAGATTTCATTGGGCAAAGCCATGGCCAGAATTCCATGGGCTTTTGCATCAATCTCAAGCAACTTTTTATCCTCATCTGAGTATTGCTCCCTCCTCTTCGGAACCATTTGATTGGTTTCCGGGTTATTCACCATAGGCTTGTGTGGACCATGTACCACAGATGTCCAACACCCTGCGCTGTTAACAGACAGGTGATGGAGCATACGTCTTTGCCATATGTTATACTCATTCCTAACCAGCATAGGAGGCTTGGTTGAGGAACCAGTATTGTGAGGATCATTGGAGGGAGTGGTCATTTTCAGTTCAAAAACAGTTTAGTTCAAGTTTAAAAGAATTTTAGACAAACCACAACAAACTCAATGAGAACCAAGAAAAGATCTCAGGATGAATGAGCAGAAATACAGAAAAATTCAATCTCTATAACCGTTTCTTGCAAAAACAAAAGCTAATTCAATCAAACTTGGATCTTGAATAGCAGTTTCAATGATCAATTATTAGATCGATCAATGATTAACCTGCTCTGATACCATTTGACAGGATCAGTGATCACAAGTTTGATGTAACAGAATATAACGCAGCGGAATACAAACACGAATTAGACAAATTGTAGCAAGCTAACAATATATGTGAGCATTAAGATCGCATACAGTTATTGGGAGAGTATGTATTTCTGATTTCTGGGAATGTTTATAGATGAAGAATATTTCTAATCGAATCAATCATTCATTCCATTCAATTCTCATTTCATCCATCATTACAATAGGTTGTCACTCCTTATATAGAGTGCAACAGTCACTGCTGTTATCACGGAAAGTGACAACTGGCAGATCCAATACAGAAATAACTAATTCTTAACAAACTACTGAAATGTTCACAACTACTGAGAACATATCAGCAAGTTAAGTACAAAATATAAAACTACTGAAACTACAACGACTGAAGAACAAGCTCTTCAGTCGTTTTACAAAACTACTGAAACAAAGAAAATAAAACTACTGATATCACAACTACTGAAGAAGTACTCTTCAGCAGTTGTGACAAACTACTGAGGCTTCAGTACTTGATCTTCAGACTTTGACCTTCAGGCGTTTCATCAGCTGATGACTTCAGTAGATATCATCAGCTGATGTCTTCAGTCTTTGTCTTCAGACTTTGTACATCAGTTGTTGATCTTCAGCACTTGTGAACTCTTCAGCTGTTGTACTTCAGTACTTTGGTCTTTCAGCTTCAGCACTTGTGTTCTTCAGCTGTTGTACTTCAGCACTTTGGTTCTTCAGCTGTTAAGGTCTTCAGCACTTGATCTTCAGCTGTTGAAGTCTTCAGCACTTGTCAAACTACTGATGAGGCTTTCAGCAGTTGTTGTGATACCGTGTGGGACTTAGAGGTTTTCTGATCTTGGCTCATTGGTTCTTTTGGTCCAAACATTTTATTCCTCTCTTCTTCAATCCAAGAGTCTCTCTGCTCTCTCTCTAAAACCGAGAAAAATGGTGGAGTGAGGGGAGGGTGGGCGACCATACCCCACCTTTACACCAACTTTTGAAGTTTTGTCCTTTTTGAAACTTTTAGTCCTCCACTTGGACTTATTGCCTTTCTTGCTTTTATTCTTTATTCTTGACTTTTTTAAAAATAACCGGGTGTTACAAGTCACCCCCCTTATATAGGTTTGTCCCCGAAACTGTTATCCTCGAAGATAGAAGATAATGCTGCATTCATTCCTCCTCAGCTCCCATGTAGAAACGGATCCCTTCCTGTGCTTCCACTGTACACGCACAAGAGGAACCACTTTATTCTCAGCCTTTTCTTTTTACATCGATGATTGCCATGGTTGCTCTACATAATTGACCCGCTAGCTACTTTGATATCCTCTAGTGGAACAATCATGTCTTATAGCTAAGCACTTTCTTAAATGAGTACAGGAATGTAGGGTGAGTCCACTTAACCATCTGGTAACTCCAATCTATAGCCCACCTCTCCTACTCGAGCAATAATCGGAAAGGTCCTATGTAACTCGGGCTTAGCTTACCTCATTTCTTAATTGGATAATTCCCTTCCAAGGTGAGACCTTCAACATAACCCGGTCCCCCACATGGAACTAGTCGATGTGCGTCGTTTAACGGCATACGACTTTTGTCTATCTTTAGCTGCCTTCATGAAGGCTTAATTTCTCAAGCTTCTCAGTTGTCCTCGATTACCTCGACGCTCCCCAATTCCTTTTGACAAATATCAACCCAAACAAACGAGTGTTCTGCATCGCCTACCGTATAACAAATCGTATGGGGCATTCAATGCTGCATGATAGCTATTGTTGTACGAGCATTCAGCTAACGGTAAGTGGTCATCCCAACTTCCCCAAAATCAATCACACATGCCCGAAGCATGTCTTCCAATGTCTGAATGGTCCTTTTTGATGACCATCAGTTTGGGGATGATAACCCGTGCTATTATGTAACCTCATCCCCATGGCATCGTGGAATTTCTTCCAGAATTTAGAGGTAAACCGGGTGTCACGATCCGACACAATAGACATCGGCACACCATGGCGAGTTACAATCTCTTGATGAAAAGGTCAGCCACCTCTCAGATGAATATGTCTCGCGAATCGGTAGGAAGTGAGCACTCTCCATCAGATGGTCCACAATCACCCATATGGCATCATACCCTTTGGGAGTACGTGGCAGCTTCATAGTAAAATCCATGGTGATGTGCTCCCACTTCCATTCCGGTATATCCAAAGGTTGGATCTTCCTATACAGCTTCTGATGTTCTGCCTTCACTTGCAAGCAAGTAAGGCACTTACTCACATACTCCGCCACGTCACGCTTCATACCCGGCCACCAATAATTTTTCTTCATGTCTTGATACATCTTTGTGGCACCAGGATGGATGGAGTATCAATTCTTATGAGCTTCGTCCAAAATCCTCACACGTAGATCCCCGAAACGAGGAATCCACACTCGTCCAAATCGAATTCTAACACCAAGCGTGTTCTCACCCAATTCTCCAACCAGACCTCTCATTCTTTCAGAGTTTAGATGATCTTCTTTTAGTGCCTCATCCTGAACTCCTTGACTTGCTTCATTACCTCAGAGGTCATAATCAGTTGGTATGCCTTCACCCGAATCAGCTCGGGCCTCTCCTTCCGGCTAAGAGCATAAGCCACCACGTTAGCTTTGCCGGATGATAATGGATCTCACAATCATAATCCTTTATGAGCTCCAACCATTGTCTCTGCCTCATATTCAGGTCTTTCTGCTCAAAGAAGTAATTCAAGTTCTTGTGGTCGGTGAAGATGGTGCACTTCGTTCCATACAGATAGTGCCTCCAAATCTTTAGTGCGAAGACCACGACTGCTAGCTCCAAGTCATAGGTGGGATAATTGACCTCATGAACCTTCAACTATCGGGATGCAGAGGCTATAACCTTCCTCTCTACATTAATACACACCCAACCCGAGTAAGAAGCATCTGAATATACTACCAAATCCTCGCATCCTTCGGGTAATGACAAGACAGGAGCTTGAGTCAACCTTACCTTTAACTCCTCGAACGCCTGTTCTTGAGCTTGACCCCATGTAAACTTTACATCCTTTCGGTCAACTTGGCCAGTGGAGAAGTGATCTGGGAAAAGTCTTGGATGAATCTTCTATAGTACCCCGCCAAACCCAGAAACTACGAATCTCGGATGGCGTCTTTGGAGACTTCCATTGCATCATTGCCTCTACCTTAGCTGGGTCCACCATAATCCCGTGGGGATTCACCACATGACCCAAGAACTAAACATCACGCAACCAAAACACGCACTTGGAGAATTTTGCATACAACTTCTCCCATCTTAATGTCTCCAGAACCTCCCGAATGTGGCCAGCATGCTCAATTTCAATCTTCGAATAAATCAAGATATCACCAATGAACACAATCACTGATTTATCCAACATAGGCCGACACACACGGTTCATCAGATCCATAAAAGCAACTGGTGCATTGGTCAAACCAAAGGACATAACGAGAAACTCGTAGTGACCGTAGCGCGTACGAAAAGTTGTTTTAGGGATATCCTACTCCTTCACTTTCAGCTGATGTTAACCAGATCGAAGATCTATCCTCGAAAACCAACTGGCTCCGTGGAGCTGATCAAACAAATCGTCTATTCTTGGTAGGGGGTATCGGTTTTTTACCGTCAACTTGTTCAGCTCTCGGTAGTCAATACACATCCTCATACTACCGTCTTTCTTCTTCACAAACAGGATCGGAGCACCCCAGGGAGAGATACTCGATCTAATGAACCCCTTATCAAGCAGCTCTTGCAACTGCTCCATTAGTTCTTTCATTTCTGTGGGAGCTAACCGATACGATGCTTTGGCAACGGGTTGAGCACCGGGTATCAGATCAATTCGGAACTCAATCTCGCGATGTGGTGGGACACCGGGTAAGTCTTCCGGAACACGTCCAGAAAGTCACACACAACTGGTACATCCAATAGTTGTGGTGTTGGCGCGTCCACGTCCTTTACGCACGCTAAGTAGGCACTACATCCACGCCTCATGCACTTCCCCGCCACTGCCATCGAAATCACTTTCGGGATCATCGGGAGTCGATAGCCATAAACCGTCACCTTATCCCCGTCAGGTGCTGTCAATAGGATCTCTTCTTGTACACACAATATTTGCTTCATAGGTTGCTAACCAGTCCATCCCTAGTACTACATCAAATCCACCTAGGGGTATCACGTGTAACCTAGCAGCAACCTATGGCCTTCTAGTTCTATGGCACAGTCCTCTATCACATCAGTAATTCTAGTGGACTTATCGATAGCAGTTTCCATATCAAATGGCTCACCAATACATCTACTCTTATTGGGAAACTTAGCACCAAAGGCAGCAGAAATGAAACTCCTACTAGCACCAGAATCAAACAACAGATGCAAGAGTTTGGTTACTAGAACATACCTGACACCACGTCGGGGTCTGTCCTAACTCCTCCCGATCATCGTGAAAGCTCGGGCGCTTGCCTTCTACTCTTCTCCTCCGCCCTTCTTCACCCCGGAACTCTCGGCCCTTGGCTTCTTACACTCCCTACTCATGTGACCACTTCCCCCATAGTTGAAACACTTCACACCTCCACAGTCTCTAGCTATGTGGCCAGACTTCCCCACTTGAAACAAACATTTGACCCCCTCTACACTCGCCACCGTGCTCCTTCCCGCACTTGCTACACTTCTTCAACTCAGCACCAGCTGTGACCACACACGTCCCCACCTACCCTCGCCACCTTATGGTTTGGAGCGGCTCTACCACGTCCAAACCATTTCCCATTCCAGTTTCTCCCATCCCTACTCGTCTTCTTCTCCTTAGCCACTACCACCTCACGCTCATCATATAGTCTACCAGCCAAATCTACCACCGACCGAAACGTGCTCGGCCGGGCGGCGATCATATGCCTACGGATATCCGCCGACAGCCCCTGGATATATCTCTTAACCTTTCGTGATAGTGGTGTGACCTGATCGGGCACCAGTCATGCCATTTCATTGAACTGTGTGGTGTACACTTGGTGTGTCATAGTTCCCCCCGCCTCCAGTTGCAGAAACTCTCTCTCAACCTTGTCCATTTCCCGATGAGGACAAAACTCCTCGATCACTAACTTCTTCAACTCCGACCATCTCATTCTCCCGATCGCCCGACTACCTCGGCTTGGACTATGTTGTCCCACCATCATAGAGCCGAGTCTACAAATGAGTGGGTAGCGAACTTAACCTTCTGGTCTTCTCGACACTCGCTGATATCAAGTACCCCCGCCTCCATTTCCCTCACCCACCGGTGAGCACAGCGGCAGTTCGTTCCATCAAAAGTAGGGGGTTTGCATCTCATAAACGCCCCGTAGTTGCAGCCTCGGTCGCCTCTGGCGCAAGCTCTTCTTCCTCGTCCTCTCATCACGGACGGAACCGTCTCAGTCTCGGGCTGTCTTCTTTCGCCTGTAGGTCACTCCTTTCCCTCTCTCCTCCCTCTCTAACTGCCTTTATCACTTCAATCACCATAGACGGTAGGATCGTCTGCATGACTTGGTGCACTTCTTCCACAACTACCTCCTTCACTGAGGCTCTCAGGTTAGCACTCTCATCTCCGCCCTCCGGATGAGGGGTTTCTGGTTCTTCATGAACCACCTTTTCGGCCCTAGGCCATCGCCTCGTAACCCGTGGTTCGACACCATGTCCACAACCACGTGAAGCTTTAGACAATCTACCACCGGCCATCCTCTAACTCACACTGACAGATTCAAACACCAACACGGTCATTCAAGGGAACAACTTAGTGTATGTCAAGTATAGTAAGTCCGTAATTGCAGTGGCCAGTTGTAATAGCCACTTACTTTACTCTTAATACCCCGAGCATTACCTGTCCTAACTAAACTGGTTAACATTACAACACATAACCACATACCATGCGCACATAAACGGTTAACATTACGAAAATACCACATGGCAAGCAGCTACTCAGATTGGCATCCATTCCCATTCCATCCCATTCTCAGTTTAAGTTAAGGTTTATTTTGAAAATTCACCCATTTCACTTAAACTTTGGCTCTGATACCAACTTGTAAGGCCCCGTTCTCGGGACGCTCACAGTTGGTAAATCATCACACATAAAACATATACTTTACATTTAATCATTCATAAAGCATTGCAGCAGAAACATAAAACAGATGACATTTCATTTCATCATAAAAACGTTTGCAAAATAATGCATCTTTTGTCGGTTACAAAATTACATTGTTGTATTCATCACAAAAGCTTTAAATTAATGGATGCCATCCAAAAGAGCTAAGTAGCCGCCTTGTGCCATCCTCAACAACGTTTACCTGCCAACTGAAAATGTATAAAAGTCAGCTTTGTTGAGTGAGTTCTAGTTTTACAATTAAACATATATAAAATCGTTATTTATTTCCTTCCAGAGTCCATACTATACGTTTCATTCGTTCGTGATCATACATCATACGTACATACAGATAATATCGTTATTATCTTCCATTTCGTTCGTTAACCTTCATTCATTCATTACATCATGTGACATGTACGTTACCCCGAACATTGTGCACAAAGCGGGTAACTGGGCCTGAGGTCTTTCATAGACCCCGAACATTGTGCACGAAGCTGAATCCAGTACCTAGGGCAAGTACATTCACCATTCATCTTTTCTTTTTCATTCCGGATCAATGCCATATGCTATACCCCGAACATTGTGCACGAAGCTGGTCACTGGGCCTGGGGTCTTTCATAGACCCCGAACATTGTGCACGAAGCTGACTCCAATCCTAGGGCAAGCGGCAAGGATCCCATACATATGGTCCACACAAGGATTGGACCCCAGTGTGCATCCTTCTAGGGTAACTAACTTGCACACAGTTGAGCTAACACCCATCATTGGGTGTGGACCTCCATACATTTGCTTGCAAGAAGTTTTACTTCATTCTTCGTTTATGCATGCATTCATTCATCATGTTCCTCTTTCATTATCTTTCACTTTACGTTACGTAATACTTTCGATTCATTCATTAACATAACACGTAAAGCCATGGAAAGATACACATACATCATCATAAGGAACATATTATACCATTCATACATCATTACACAGGGCATCATACATACATAACATATATCATGCATATTCATGCAACATCAACATCATCATCATCAGCAGCATCAATCAAAATGCATAACATGCTCCCCATACCATCTATGACCTTAAAAGTCAACATATATAGTCCCCCAGGAATCGCCCAAGTCAAAGCCTACTTTACACATTTTCACCGAAAATCAGAAAAATATTCTACGTCATTGGCGCATGGGCACTATGCAAGCGCATGGGCACTATGCAGGCGCATGGACACTATTCAGGCGCATGGGGAACACTTAGGCGCATGGGCCACTTTCAGGCGCATGAGCACTATGCAGCGCGCATGGGGAACACTTAGTCAAATCCAGCCAGTTTCTAGGCGCATGGGTACTATTCAGGCACATGAGCCACTTGGGCGCATGAGCACTATTGGGGCGCATGGCCCTACACTTAGTCATCCGACTAACATTTCCAGGCGCATGGACCACTGTTTAGGTGCATGGGCTATGCATAGACTTTTCTAAGGCAAAATTTTGTGCGCATGAGCTACTGTTTAGGCGAATGGCTTACACGAAATTCTTTCTAAGGCAATTTCAGGCGTATGAACACTTATTTAGGCGCATGAGCATTCTGTAAAACATGTTTCTAGGATGTTTTCAATCCCAATCATCAAACCCATCTGTTCTAAGCATAGTGTGGCTATCTAAAACATGAGTAGCCTTTAAACCATCAAGAACCAACATCCAACATACACAATACATACGGTATTCTTTGTAAAATCATTTTAATACGTTTTCAGCCCCAAAGGTAGTTTAAAACATGTAAAAACCAGGGTCTAGAACTCACCTAGTGCAACTTGGGTGTTCTTCCTTTTAACCCGCTTGCAAAGAGTTCAAGACACCTAGAAACAACATCCAAAACACACACACACCGAGCACAAACATAACCCATAAGCACATAAACACATACCGGGCAACCCGACATATCCCTGAATTCTTACCTTGAATTCACTTTTCTTCTTCCTCCTCTTCTTCAATCCGAGAGTATTCTCTGCTCTCATCTCTCTCTAAAACCAAGAAAAAATGATGGAGTGAGGTGAGGGTGGGTGACCATACCCACCTTTACACCAACTTTTGAAAGTTTTTCCTTTTTTGATACTTTTAGTCCCTCCACTTGGACTTTATTGCCTTTCTTGCTTTTATTCTTTATATCTTGACTTTTAAAAATAACCGGGTGTTATAGCTTATTCTAATAACAAACTTTTGCATGCATGGATGAGGATATGATGTTCTTGAAGGTCTATTCTTCAAGGACACATGTTTCTACCTTGGCTTTGTTGATCACAAGCTCAGCCTAGCATTCAGTCAACTGGTTATGCGATCTTTGATCTGAGTCCAATAATTTGTGTGCTCATGTTCAAGAACTGAAATGGTGTTCTCTAAGTCTTCTATCTATAACTTATAGTCATTTTTAGCCCTTTTGAAATCAGATTTTAACATATTCAGGACTCAAGATTAGATCTCATCTCTAAGTTATAAGACATGTATTTGTTAACTTTAGCTATACATTCAGGTGTACAGAGATGTTCCAATACCTTTGCTTCATCATGGTTAGCCAAAATGCTTGATTTGGAGATGCATCTTCCACCTGAAAGCTCCAGTCAAAGCCTCCTTCTTCAACAATAACTACAGCTTGCTGCTTTGGCTTCTCAGTTTAGGTGTCTTTATCAGTGTAGTTTGATCTGGGTTGTGCTTGGCCACTATTATTCTTGGAGCCTTGCATTCTCTAGAAAACTAGCCCATTTGGTTACAGTTGTAACACTTGACTTTGCTTTTATCTAGCCCAAACTTTCCACTCGTTGTACTGCTTGGGAACTTCCTTTCTGTCCTCTTGTAGAACTTCTTGGCTCTGTGAGTGAGAAGAGCCATCTACTGGACTATTTCCATGTACTCCTGATCATCCGGATGGATACAGTCTAGGTCTTCCAGGGTGAAAAGAAAGTTGCTAGAACTTTCATCAAAAGACACAAAGGCTTGTGAAGAACTTGTTTCTTGGAATGGGCTTCCTTGAGTGTAGCTTTCTCTGGTGTCTCTAGGAAGGTGATGAAAGCACCCTTTTGTGAGTTATTAGGGTAGCATATAAGATGATGTTGACGTTCTATGCTATCCCTTTCAGTCACATGTAGGGCTGAACTCATTTGATTGCTGGAGTTACCAGATGAACCTTGCATGTTAATTTCCATCTAGTATCCACTAAGAATACCATACAACTCAGTCAGAGTAAGAGTCTTAAGGTTCTCAATCCTCTTGATAACAACACAATAATGTGTCCATTGCCTAGGAAGAGAGGACATGAACTTCCTTACAATATCCCTATTCTCAAGAGTGACTCCAACATCCACTAGAATGTCCACAATCTGAACATATCTAAAGTATTGTTAAGTCATGGTTTCACCTGTTTTAAAGGTCAAAATTTCAAATTACTACTTCAGGAGATCCTTCTGTCTCCTTGGCTTCATTAAACCCTTATACATTAGTTTCAATGCATCCCACAGCTGCTTAGCTATTTTGCATTTTTGAAACCTCTGTACATAAAGTTTGGAAGGATAGTCTAAAGGGCTCTCATGGCTTTTGATCAATATCTACTCTCTTTCTATCTTCATCTAAGTAGTCAGCCACAGCCTTTGGAATCATACCACCTCCAGTATCAGCTAAAGAGGTGCTTGGTATGTAAGGTCCTTGTTGGTTCATATGATCGATTTGGAGTACAAATGAGATGTGATTCGTTCAATATCAAATACAATGAAGAGATAACAAAGATGAATGTTTCTAAGAACAACCACAATGTCAACAATATGAACAATAATGATCAATACAATCAACAATAACAAAGCACAAATGTATTTCAATGAATAAACTGCTTACAAAGAGCTCTTGCAACAATGATAATCGATTAGGGTTTTTGCAAGGATAATAAACAATGAACAAAATCAAATCTATATATACCAGTCCTAGTTTTGCAGACAGTTTCGCTGACAGAGAAACTATGCTACTGAAATTATAGTTTCTCCCGGGAGAAACCACAGTTTGCCCGAGAGAAACAACAATTTCACCCGGCAGAAACAACAGTTTCGCCGGGTGAACTAAACTGCTGCCTATGAGCGAAACTATAGTTTTGCTCATAGTTTCACTGGACTACAAAACTAAACACAATAAACAACATTCAAAAGTAAACTAGCATTAAACCTATTACAAAGTAATATAAACATAATCTAATCTAATGTGAGTCCAACCTATAATTGATCTTCAATACTCCCCTAGGTTGGATCTCACCGCCTTCACTAGACTTGATTTGTCTAGTCAGATCCAATCTCTCTCATTGCACCTGATGTATCTTTATCAACTCCTGCAGCTTCTTCCTCGAGAGCTTCAGCAACTGATTCACTCTTGTCACCTCCTACTTCATTAGTTCCCTCTGGACGAGCACTAGCTTGCTCAAACTATCTTGTTAAGTCCCTTATATCCATATCTAGCTTATCTTATACTCTCACCTTTTTAGCTGGCTCCTTCACCTCTTTCCTCACACCTCTAACTCTATTAGCCACATTCATGAACAGACTGGCTTTTTTCTCGTCTCCTCGCCTGCCCCTACTTTAATGTGGTTTCAAAAAGAACTAGCAGGTCTTCATCACAAAATCAAAATAACTCCATCGGATCAAAAAGTCTGAACTCAACCCCATTCTTCACCATGATCACAGCTTCCCCCGTGTTGTTATCATAGAACCACTTCTCAAAGTTTTGTAATTGATAGGGAGGGGATCTGACAATCTAACCATGTTCACTATCTTTGGGGACTTCACCCTCAACACAATCTTTCCTTTCCCCGTCTCCCAGTCCTTATCCTTTTTGGATCTTCTCCTTTCAGCCTTCATAAACCCAAATGACCCAAAATGTCATTCACTTCGTTCCTAATCTCCGTTTCTAACAATGTGGCTCTCTCACTCAATGAGCATTAATCAATGGTAGCACCACTAGCCTCCTTAAGTCCTATTTAGGCAAGGTCTTGAATGCCTCCTCTTGTGCAGATAAGAAATTCCTCCCCATTTCCTCTTTATCATAAATATTTTGAGGTGGGGTTATACTTCTAGCTAATAAATCTCTTATCAGCCTTAGATTTACATAATCGTTCAAGTTTTGGAACATTGGAGTTAGCTTTCAGTCCCTTTCTCCCTCACAAACCACTCTTCCTTCTCCATCTCAAACACATCTCCATCATCATCACCCTTATTAGCAACATAGCTTAGGGGTCTCTCATCAACTCAATATTTGGGTTCAGAATCATAGTCAACCAACTGCTTATTATCTTATTCTTCATCAATCAACCCCTTCTCAACGGTCTTCTCAACATTTTCAACCGGATTCTCTCTCACCACCTCTTCACCAATCAAATCTTTCTCCAAATCAAATTGCATGTTCACAAAACCAACCTCAAATACCTCTTCAGCATTCTCCACATTCACAGTCTCCTGCCTTACTCCAGATCCTCCTGCTTCCTCAGCTGCTGCACCAGATGTGCCCTCTCCTGCCTAGGAGGGAGTACCCACATTTAAAAATGAGTACTTGGAAGTATCAGTCAAATCATCTAACTCATGTTGAGCTAGTTATTGGGCAGGCCGTTGGTTGCAGCCTTCAGTTTATTCACCTCCTCAAGCAATCTCTTAATCAATTTATTCTAATCCACCAACATCTTTGTCGTGCCCTCAATCACCTCATTCTTCTGCCTTTCCTTAACTCTTGATTAGTAAGTTTGGTTTTGATCATGCTCAACTCGTTAGCCAGAGATGCATTGAGGTTTCTTATACATCCTTATCCAAACCAGCTCTCTCCTCCTCCTTAAGGACTCAATGAAAGATTGATGCTTGTGTTTAGTCCTTCTCTCAGCTTCTCCCTCATCAATTCTTTTAGACCTCTTCTCTTTCTCAAGCCAAACCTCCTCAGCCATCTCATGCACCACTTCCTAAAAATCATAGTCCTTCTCCTTTGTATACCTTTTCCTCTTCTTAATAGCATTAGTCTGTTCACCCTTGTCTCTTCAGCCCTTTTCTCCTCAGACTCATTAACCCTCATAATATAGTTCCATCTCTCCTGAGGGTACGTGTTTTCCCAAAGATGAGTAATCTTTTTACTGAAATCATGTCGAATATTATAGCAATCAACAAAAATACGGGTGTTCATCTGTACTAATATCTTAACCTCTCCATGTCTTGGAATGTTGGGAATGAGATCATCAATAATCATCTAAAGAAATCAAGGGTACAAAAGCCACTTTTCCTTCTTCAGTGCCATAACGTTTTCAGCCATACAATCAAAGATCAAATGAGCGATGTTTGCCTTCTGCCCTCTGCAATATATCCCATCATTTTAGCCCAGTCTAGATTTAGCCCATTTGATCCACCTTTACGGTGATCTAAGCACATAATAAAAACATAAGCTATATATCTCCATTCCTTAGAGAGGAAGGACTTGTTAATCTCCTTCCTTGTCCCAAAGGGAGTTCCCCATAACTCATCGACCAAAAAGCCTCAAATACTTCCTCATCTGACAATATCACCTCCTCCCATGTGTCCTCATCTAGCCTTAGCACCCTTGATATGACCTTAGTAGTAATGACCATGTCATTCTCATCACCCTAGCCACAATCCCCTATGAATTGGCTCTCGTGTCATAATCAGCCATCCACCAAAAATCTCTGATATGTAAGTCATATATAGAAGTCAAATATGAGTTCGCCTAGGAAATTAGAGATCTTTGCAACCAGCGTATGCAATCTCTAAAACTAGCAGCTTTAGTATGTGTGTCATCTAGAATGGTTGTAATGTTCTTTCCCCATCAAACATAGATTTGCCATTTAATATGAAAACCAGATGAAATGCATTAGAATGGTAAATAAACAATAAAAATAAAGAAAAATAAGAAAAAGATTAAAATTAAACTAAAAGCAAATTAATTTTGTTGGCCGAAATTATAGTTTCGCAGGATAAATTTTTAGTTTCGCCAAACAAAAGAATAAATACGGCAACAATTAGTTATTAGTTATTAGTTTTGGCAGCAAGTATTTATTAGATTCGGCAAGACAGTGTAGTATATTCGATTGGCCGAAATTATAGTTACGGCATAGCGAAACTGAATTTTGCACTGCGAAACTGTTAAGTTCGCTCGGACAACATGACTACACAATTTCACTAAAAACTCGTGAACTTTCGTTCAGTTTCGCTGGACTATCGGTACTTTTAACAGTAAGATCTACGAAGGTACCGAAGAGTCTGTTTACTACAATTTCAAAAAATGAGAAAACAATTTCGCAAAATGTGTTATATAACACATAGTTTCATAGGCACCGAAATTTTAGTTTCGCCATGCGAAACTCTAGTCGAAACTGAACAAGCGAAGGTATAGTTTTGTCGTGCGAAACTACTAGCGAAATTATAATTTCACTGGAAACCTAAAAATTTAAGAAATTTAATTTTGTTTCCCTTTCGTTAAAAATATAAAGTAACAGTAAAAAATATCTAAAGGGATATTAAAATAAAGTAAACAAAATAAGAGAAATAAAAGAAATTAGTCCCATAAAACTTCACCATTCTTCATCTTGAACAAAATAAATATCAAATAGTATAACAGGATATGAACGAGAAGCTGAAAAGATCTTCTGGAGAATCAAAGTTTGGTGGGATTGCGATATACTCATCATTTTAAGTCCATACCTTCTTAGTTTCAACGAATGCACTGCAACTACTGTTATGATGTTTTGATTCTTTTTAAAGAAAACATAGAATGACCCAGTCTCCATAGACATTTGGAAAAGAAACTTATCATGTCCTCATGATGTATTGAACAAAATGACACGCTCTGCATGACTCTTCCTCTTAGAAGTAACATAGACATCAAAATGAAACAATGCCCTTATAGACATCAAATGAACAAAATGCAACACTCCGGATGGTTTTTCGTATTCCACCTTTACTTTCAAACAGGTCAAACACTTGCTCACATACGTAGCTACATCCGCCTTCATGTTAGGCCACCAGTACTGCACCTTTACATCATGGTACATCTTGTCGGATCCAAGATGTATAGAATACTTAGATTTGTGTGCCTCACTCATAACTAAATCCATTAGATTTCCATAGACAGGCACCTAAAGTCTATCCATGAAGTACCAAACTCCATCATCTTTCATCACTAGTTGTTTATCCATTACTCTTAACGACTCAGAACCACATTTTCCACTTTTAAGGCTTCTATCTATGCCTCCTTAACTTGTTCGGGCAGTTGGGTACTGATAGTAAGCTGTAAAGCTCGCACTCGTCTGGGTTTGGTTGTTCCCTTCCGGCTTAAGGCATCGGCAACCACGTTCGCCTTTCCAGATGATACTTGATAGCACAATCATAGTCGTTTAGTAGCTCCACCCAACATCGTTGCCTCATATTCAACTCCTTTTTCTCAAAGATATGTTTAAGACTCTTGTGATCGGTGTAGATAGTGCACTTGGTATCATACAAGTAATGTCTCCAAATCTTTAAGGCAAAAACCATTGCAACCAATTCTAAGTCATGGGTGGTATAGTTCTTCTTGTGAACCTTTAGTTGTCTCGAGGCGAAGGCTATCACCTTTTCTAGTTGCATCAAGACACAACCCAATCCTTGAATGGATGCATCACAATACACCAGGAAATCATCCGTTCCCTCTGGCAGTGCCAAAATCGGTGCACTACAGAGTTTCTGTTTTAACAATTGAAAAGTTGATTCTTGGCTCTCACTCCATTTGTATGCCGTTCCTTTGTGAGTCAAGGCTATGAGAGGTTGTGCGATCTTAGAGAATCCCTCTATAAATCATCAGTAATATCCTGCTAATCCTAAAAGTTGCCTTATCTCGCTCGGTGTTTTTGGTATAGTCCAATTCTTTATCGCCTCAATCTTGGCAGGATCAACATGTATCCCCTTCTCATTAACAATATGACCTAGAATTGCACTTCTCGTATCCAAAAGTCACACTTAGAGAATTTGGCATACAACTGCTCATTCTTCAATAGTTCTAAGATCATTCGTAAGTGCTCTTCATGATCCTCCTTGGTCCTAGAATATATCAGTATATCATCGATAAACACAATGACGAACTGATCGAGATAGGGTTTGCACACACGGTTCATGAGGTCCATGAACATAGCAGGGCATTAGTCAACCAAAAGGCATGACCAAGAACTCATAATGACCATAACGAGTACGAATGCAGTTTTGGGGATGTCTTCTCTGGGACTCTAAGTTGATGATAACCGGATCTCAAATCAATCTTCGAATAATAGCTTGATCCCTGAAGCTGATCAAACAAGTCGTCGATACGAGGTAAAGGGTATCGGTTCTTGACTGTTACTTTGTTTAACTCCCTATAATCGATTAACAAAAGAACAGGGGCTCCCTAAGGTGATGTTCAAGGTCGAATAAAGCCTTATCTAAAAGCTCCTGAAGTTATGATGACAATTCTTGTAGTTCGTTGGTGCTAATCGATAAGGTGCCCTAGCAATCGGGACTGCTCCGGGAGTCAACTCGATTTGAAATTCACTTGGTGGTGAGGTGGTAATCCAGAAAGATCCTTGGAAACACCTCTGGAAAGTCACGCACTATGAGAATGTCCTCCATTCTCCTTTCTTCTGCTTGCTTATCGGTGACGAGTGCTAGAATAGCCAAACGACCTTTTCGCAACAACTTTTGGGCTTTCATGTATGAGATGATGCCTATCACAGCACCACTCCTATCATCTCTAACTGTAAGGATTTCGTCACCAACTAGAATCCGTATGATCTTCTCATGGCATATGACTTCCGCTTGCTTATTAGAGAGCCAATCCATGCCTATCACTACATCAAAACTCCCTAGTGTAACAGGCATAAGATCTATAGCGAAAGTATGACCAGCAAGCTCTATCATACAATCTCTTAGGATATGCGTTACATGGCTCTGTTTCTGTTTACCATCGGCCAATTCTACGGTGTATTTAGATTCTAAGGCGGAGGGTATATAACTTAAAAGACTACAGAACTTTAAGGACACGAAGCTCCTATCGGCTCCAGTATCGAATAGTACCATAGCAAAACACCCATTAACAGCAAAACCTACAAGTAACAGTTGTGGGGTCGTTTAGAGCCTCACTTGAGCCAATGACGAAGGCTCTACCTTTGGCTCCATCATTGTTGCTATCATTACCAGTACCATTTCCATCTTTGTTGTTGTTACCGTGGTTGTTGTTGTTGTGGCCATTGCCGTT
This sequence comes from Flaveria trinervia, assembly GCA_025506515.1. Taxonomy (NCBI): domain Eukaryota; kingdom Viridiplantae; phylum Streptophyta; class Magnoliopsida; order Asterales; family Asteraceae; genus Flaveria; species Flaveria trinervia. The sequence continues at coordinate 94,899,856 of CM046448.1, read as the reverse complement.
ATTGCCATTACCATTTTTCCTCAGTTGTGGGCAGTTTTGCCTATAATGCCCTTCCTTCCCACATTAAAAACAACCTTTGGAGTCTCCTGAGGTTGTTGTGGCTTTCTTAACAGTTCACCATGACAATTCTTAGCAGCGTGTCCAATCATACCACAACGTTGACACTTGAAATTATCACACCTTCCCACATGATGGTAATTACACCGAGTGCACTTCGGATGTTTACCACCATAACCACTGGGTCCTTGACTGTTTGAAGTCATCTGGTTGAAGTTATGGTTATTATCGAACCTCCATTGTTGTTACTGAACTGGATGTTGTTGTTGTTGAGATTGGGGTTGACCGTTAGATGATGATGATTTGTTGTTGTTGGAAGTATCCCACTTCCTCTTGTTGTCGGGCACGCTAGCCACAACGCCCCGCTTAGGTAAACGTCCTTGCTCCACTGCTTGATCAGTTAGCTTATGAGCTAACTGGATGGCTTGCTGAATCATGGCCGGGTTGGAAGCAGTCACCATGCTTTGAATTTCGGGTACTAATCCCCGTATGTAATACTCAACCCTCTTGTGCACTTCGTTCACCATCCCCGGGCATAAGGTGGCTAGTTCATGGGTTCGGGTGGTGTAGGCCTCGATTTCTAAGCCCTGCATCTTAAGTTGCCAGAACTCCATCTCCATCTTTTGTACTTCCATTTCGAGGACAGTACTCCTCAGTCATCATCTCCTTGAATTCAGTCCACGGAAGCCTATTTTCCATCGGTTGTCCTAGCATCTGAACTTGCGTGTTCCATTAGGATAGATCGGCACCTTCTAGAGTCCCGGAGGCATATTTCACCTGATCAATAGGTGGGCAATTGCATTTGGAGAAAACAGACTCTGTCTTCTCAAACCATCGTATCAGTCCTACAGCCATTTCAGTATCGCTGTAGGTGTGTGGTTTGCAGTCCATAAAGGACTTATAGGTACACACCGGTGGTCTTGTTTTAACACAAAAAACATTGATCAGATATCCTATACAGTTATTCAGGATATTTGGTTTTGGCTTTCTATCATCGTTTACCTGCTGGTTGTCCCGTCTGGGCAGCAGCCACTACTGCCTGAACATGCTTGTTTATCAGGGCAGCTAATTCAGCAGGGGGCATGTTTATAGCACCACCGCCATGGTCTCCAACGCCACGTCCACGTCCGTGCCCACGCCCACGTCCACGCCCACGTCCACGGGCGTCCATTTTTCACTTTACATTCACAAATACAATAATAAGTAACATCAAGCACATTTATCCCATTGAAGTACAGTAAATTGTAAGGAAGAATGAATCATCACAACCACAACATGCATAACAAAAGTGATAAATAGGATAAATACATTTAAATCAGTCACAATGTATTCACCAATGTCATAATTTAAGTTTGTCATTCGGGTGGGGAAACAACCCTTCCCACATAAGTTCAAAAGAGAGAAACACTACATAGTCCAAGTCATATTAAGGAAATCAATTGACGACATCCGACCCATCACTGTCATCTTCCATCTCCACCGGTTCCTCCTCCCCAGGTTCCTCCTCGGGATCCACATCCCTAGGGTCCTCGGCAGGAGCAGGAACTATGGCAATCTGAAGCGCTGCCAATTGGGCTTCTAAGGTAGCTATTCTGTTATCAGCTACTATATCCCGTTGTTCACGAGCAGTTATGTGTTCTCTAAGTGTTATAAAATCATCTTCCATGTGGTGACACCCATTTAGGGTCTTCCCATGTTGCTCCTCGAGTTCATCCATTTGATGTTGTAGTTTGTACACCTCGTACTGCAGTGTACAAACATCACCCGTGAGTCGCCTGACTCGTTGCTGCTTAGTATCCAGTGCAGCCACCAGTGCAGCAATCATTTGCTCATTGGACTGCACCGTCCATGGGAGTGAAGGCATTGGCTGATCAGCGTTGCTCCTAGTCCTGGGCCTCGGACAGGTACGCGCTCCATATGCATTTTGTGATCAACGAACTTAGGGTAGAAACTCCAGTCTCGTGGGGGGTCACGCTCCATCAATGCAAAAGGTTGATCCCAATCAATCTCCCCTCAAGGATAAGCTAGACGGGGCCAGTCGAGTCCATTGTCGGGTATAGGTGCGGGAGGTGGGGACTCAAATCGTGTAGGGGATGTTGGTCGCTTACCCGGAGTTCTCGATGACGATGCCATGCTGTAGAGGGTGTCATGTGTATGCCAATGAGTATGCAATAGAGGAAATAAGGAGCAGGTAACTAACTAACTATGTGTGGTTATAGTCTAGTGTGTATGTAACCTAGTTCCCTATAACCAATGGCTCTGATACCAATCTGTCACACCCTCAGAATCCACGTGTGGAGTTTTACCACAAGGCGTTGGAACAAACCAGGATCACAATCAATAGTTACCCAGAACGACTCTATATGCCAATGTTAGAATAAAATCAACCAAAGTTCAAACTTGAAAACTATGCAGAAGCATTTTGTAAATACGACAAATCCAAAGTATATAAAAAATGCATAATATGGCAAAACACGCGTCATCCCAATGTTTAAAAACCCATGAATAACAGACAACAAATGTATCTACGAATTAAAGCCTTAGGATGCATGTTGGACCCGTGTTGAGATCCTAATGGTGAGCCAAGTTAACGACCTGAGACTAGCATACTAAAAATGTCAACACAATGGTCGGTGAGTTCAAGAGTTAATGTTCACATATAAACAATTTAACAGTTGTGATATATAAGTATTGTATTGTAACAGATAGCTAATCTATTGACAATAAATATTAATTCATAGTGATTTCGCAATTGAAGCTGACTGTGATAAGTTGTTGCCTCCTGTCACGACTTATCAGGTCGTGACAATGTTCATTAGGAAAAATTGCACCCGGTTGACCTCGAGCAACACAGGTGGGGCTCGTCAGACCCAGTAGTACTACCAAAGTTTCCCCACAATTCAATATTAACAATTCGAAAGTGTGAGGACTCTTCCATGATAAATAGCACTATATTAATATTATACACAACTTAAATATATAAAGCATTTTGTAAATTACCAGTATACTATCTCCCCCAAAAGAGATTAAGTAAAGAGTGGGGCATGAACTCACCTGATATGCGTAACAAATACTTAGGGTTTACTCGAAAGAAAGAGTGGACAGACAACCTTTAGAGGTTACCTAGATCATGTAAGTACAAAAGTACGTGTAAATAGAGAACATGTGGAACCCTAAGCACACCACAACCAAAGACTCAAGGTTTCAGAAAACAGACGCATTTGACCCAGTTGGCCCGTTTGACCCGTTGGTGACATCATGAGTTATAATTCAATTAAGCAAACGTGAACATATAACATACATTATTAACATTCAAATGGATCACATGTGGTGCTACATTACCCATGCATTACTTAGATCATCATACCACTAAACATCATACAAGGCATGCGAATCTAAAACATTAACATGCTCACTAGTTATAACACATCTAACACGCCACACAAAGATCAAATCACGCACTACATGCCATAAGAAGCCACTCACGACTTCACATCCTAAACCCTTCCAATCCTACTAAGCAGGGGCCTCAGATTCGCACGCCTGTATGATGATCACAATCATATTCATTAACCAAGTTCATTGCATTCAACATACACCACAATAATCAATTTCCAGTCCCAAACATGATGCCTTAATTACTAATCAACCTTCAACATCATACATGATCATCAAAGTCCATACATCACACATGATCATCCAAGCATTCCATACAACTAAGTTAACATATTCTATCACATTAGAAATCATCCATGAACATACTAACATGCTCCTAATATCCCAAACATGCTCAAACTATCATCTTTCAAACTTTGTGCAAATAAAGTTTCCCTTTTGGGAAAACACATCCCAAAATCTATCAAACACCCAATGTATTCATGAATTCATTGATAATACACCAATTCAAGTTCATATCAACATCTAAGCATGATCAACAACATCCAAACATCATAATTCACTAACCTTCATGATCAAAAGTTTCTACTTTTGGAAATCTATGAACTACAACATTCATTCTTATTTTTCTAGCATCCATATCATCAATCTATCATACATACATCATCATAAACCCTTCAACAACATCAATTCATCATCAAATCATCATATCATGTAAAATAAAGTTACTACTCTTAGTAACCTATGAACAACACGTCAAAAACGTAACTTTCTTGAATAATCTTTGTTAACTAACATGTATAAAATCTAACTAACATGATAACATCATCAAACAACACCAATCAACATCAAATCTCATATTTTCGAACCTAGGGTTTCGGCCAACTTGAAAAACCCCACATAAACATCAAAACTAACCTTAATTCTTGCAAAAGAACAAGATTTGATGCTTCTATTGCCTTCTAATGCTTGAAATCGATCCAATCCAAGGTTTCTTTGCTTGCTTTTGGTCAAATTTCATGAGGGAGGGGGTATGGGGATGAAGTCACGGCCGAATGGGGGGTGGGATTAGGGTTCGGATTTTGTTTTAATTAATTTACAATAATTACCCTTTAACCCTTGCATTTGTATTTTTTATAAAGATTAAGCTTTAAACTCTTTTTAAAAGTGTTTTCATCTAGATTAATAAACATATAGACTAATAATAATAATTACATGTTTTATCTTTACTAAACACAAAACATACAAATTAATACACACGTTTTCACGTTACGCGATAAAATTCACCATTAACATTTAATCGCGTAAACACATAAGCATAACACAACAATCACATAATCAGTTAAATTATCATTAATTTAACATTATTAACTATTATCGGGTCACCAACGTTAAACGACAACTAGTGTGTGCTCATGACACGTGTAGCAAGACGTAACGAAACTAACAGAGTTTGGTAACGTAAAATTACCAGATGTCACACAAGACATAGAGTTAATGCTCCAAAATCTTTCTCGTCTCGATCAATCAGCTTTAGATCCTTCGCATTGAATGTGGTTGGGTCTTTGTTTTAGATACAACAGCACCAACAATGATAGTTGGTATGTGTGGACCAGTAATGATAGATTCCCGTTGATTGTGGTCGCTTTGAGACATCTCTTCCAATCTTCGAAGTTATCCCCGTTTATGAGTCTCGGAGGTCTTTTGGGAGCTACACTCTCAAGACCTGCAAGGGTGAGGAACGTCATCTTGGACATACTAGTTTTGCTGAAAAAGATCTAATTTCGCAAAAAAATGGTAGTTTCGCAAGAAAACTAGTTTCGCTGAGTCGTCGTAATTTCGCAGACAATTTCGGCAGTAGTTTCGCTAGCCAAATGCTTGAAATTGCTTAGTTTTGCCGACAATTTAGCATGAACTTTCGTTCAATGATACTTTTGACAGCAATTTTGCTTGTAATATGCACACAAGCACTGTTGAACTTTTGTTTCAATGATACTAGTTTCATCGAAATGCTGAAAACAACTACAAAGTGGATAACACTGGTAGTTTTGCTAGAAGATCAGCACAGTTTCGTTGGATGAATATGTAGTTTTGCTGGATGAAGCTGAAAAGCTTTTTCAACATGATGGATTTGAGATCTGATAATTAACATAGCTTTCCCAACCAAAAAAAATAAAATTCAATCAAATTCCATATCAATAACACTCAAATTTGATCCGAAATTGATGAAATATTGTTATTAAACAAAAACCACCAAAAACCTCAACAAATCATGAGCACTAAAGGCTCTAATACCATGTTGTTGGTCCGTATGATCGATTTGCAGTACAAATGAGATGTTGATTTGTTCAATATCAAATACAATAAAGAGACAACAAAGATGAATATTACTAAGAACAACCACAATGTCAACATATGAACAATAATGATCAATACAATCAATAATAACAAAGAACAATGTATTTCAATGAATAAACTGCTTACAAAGAGCTCTTGCAACAATGATAATCGATTAGGGTTTTTGCTAGGATAATCAAAAATGAACAAAATCAAATCCATATATAGCAGTCCTAGTTTCACAGATAGTTTTGCTAATAGCGAAACTATGCTGCTGAAACTATAGTTTTGCCCTGGACAAACTACAGTTTCGCCGGGTGAACTAAACAACTGACTATGAGCAAAACTATAGTTTCGCTCATAGTTTTGTTGGACTACAAAACTAAACACATGAACAACATTAAAAAGTAAACTAACATTAAAACTATTATAAAGTAATATAAAAATAATCTAACTTAAGGTGAGTCCAACCTATACTTGATCTTTAGTCCAGAGACAACAAATTCCCACATCTTAGAGTCTTGAGACTTGATGAAACCTTCCATTCTTTGGCACCAAGTATCAAAGTCTTCAGGAGTGATCAATGGGGACTTTGTCATGGTTCCGGTTTCCATATCAACTTTAGTGATAGCTACCATTTTAGATGTTAAGTATTTTTTGTGTGTGATGGATCTTAAGATGGTGAGATCTTACTATCAAGAGCCTGGAATGCTCTGATACCAATTGCAGGACCGTTTGAGGGTTTTGGTCACTTACAACACAACACATAATGAGGAGAGATAAATTTGACTTAACAGACTAAATGGGAGACTAGAAACCACTTGCAATGAAGCTGAGAAACACAAGTAACTAAGAGATAGAACAAGAACAAATAACACAAGTATTTGGTTTTCAAGAATATTGTATATTGCTCTCTAGTTCCTTACAAGTGTTTTTCAAAGCAATCATTAAGATACAAGGCACCAGAGATACTTTATACTACATCCTACAGCCGGTCATACTTTGAAGGCCAGTTGGATACATGATCTAGACAACAACAAAATCAATGTAGAGTCAAAAGGCAGATTGTCTTTTCACTTGTGACTATGACATGCCATAGCTCTCATCCTAATGTATTACAAAAGGATACAAGTACGTAAAGTAGAAAGTAACAGACTCAAGACCTCAATGTACAGTTTACCAAAAGAATGGACCTTTTCACCAACTTGTGAAAGTTGGTGAGTCAAACAAAGTTGCAGCGGAAAGGTGGTCCAACCTTTTAGTAAAAGTACATCAGATAATAGCATGTACTCAAAAGTATTTAGAAGAAATCTGTCTTCATAAACTGGCTTCAGAAGACTTTGTCTCTAAAGCTTTGGAAGACTTTGTCTCTGAAGCTTTGGAAGACTTCATATTTGGCTTCGGAAGATATTGGTCTTGACTTTGAAAGATTTCACACTTAGAATGTTTTATAATGTGAAACTTCCAACGCATTCTACTTTAGCACTTTGTGCATGCATGCAGGATTTTTTGGATGTTATGGCTTGCATCAGCCTTATATAAAGCCTTACATCAACCATATCCTTATCCTCACCTATTGCCTCACAACAACCACCACCACTACCTATCTTACAACCTAAAACACTACCCAAAACCCAATCACCCACTACCCATCCTTCACCCAAGTTGTCCTCTGAACCATCAAAACCTCTAACTTTGAAAGAGTTTAAGGAGATCAAGAGGAAGCTCATAAACTGCACTAGTTTGAGCAATGTCTCTTATCAGGGGATTCTATCAATCTTTCATACAATGATGACTCTTCTTGTTCCCTCACAAGATAGGCATTCCTTGATCTACCTCGGGGAACTTTGGACCAGGCACTTCAACTCCTTGCATCAAACTCGGATTCCCTCAAGGAATAAGAGAATAGTGACTCTGCTAGACACTAGGAAGGGGGACAAACTGCCATCTAAACCCCTATTTCCTTGGAAAAATATTGTCTCGTGGAAGTTTGACGAATCTTCTCACAACTTTGTTTTTGAAAGGGAGAATAGCGAAGACAGCCGACTTAATACACCATCTCTGCTACACTCAAGCAGGTTTGATATTGCTGAGTTGGCAAAGAAATCATTCTCCAACCCCTTCAACTCTCAAGTAACTGGTCACATCAGAAATCATTTGAGCAACCTTCATCTTGTTTAACTAACCATTAAGGTAAAGACTAAAGAAGATTTGAAGATAGGAGAAAAGGAAGAAAGGTCAAACAAAGGAAATACCTTCCTACAAATGGTTGAAAGGCCTTATTTGGAACCTATAGTTAGATGGGAGTACGAATACAACTCCCTTCAACTAACACCTACCACACTTCTTTATACCAGCACCCGATGCGACCACACAGCGGTCGTCCACCCGTGCCTTCTTGTTACCCGTCGAGGGACTACCCCAACCAAACCTCTTCCCCTGCCAGTTTCGATCACCACCGCTCTTCCTTCCACCTTCATTAACCAGCACCGTGCTCTCATCATACAGTCTCCCTGCCAAATCCACTGCCGACCTAAACGTGCTCGGTCGGGCAGCGATCATGTGCCTGCGAATATCCGCTGGCAAACCCTGAATGTACCTCTTGATTTTTCGAGACAGAGGTGTCACCTGTCCGGAACCAGACGTTCCATCTCGTTGAATTTCGTGGTGTACTGTTGGTGCGTCATAGTTCCCACCTCCAGTTGCAAGAACTCCCTTTCGACTTTGTCCATTTCCCGAGGAGGACAAAAACTCCTCAATCATTAACTTTTTCAGCACAGACCATCTCATCCTCCCGATGGCCCTGCTACCCTCAGCTTGGACAATGTTGTCCACCAACACAGAGCCGAATCCACAAAAGAGTGGGTAGCGAACTTCACCTTCTGATCTTCACGGCACTCACTGATATCAAGAACAGCCTCCATTTACCTCACCCACCGTGAGCAACTGCAGCAGTGTCAAGTAAAGGCTTGCATCTCATAAATGCCCCATAGTTACAGCCTCGTGCCACCTCCGGCGCAGGCTCTTCTTCTTCCTCCTCCTCATCATCAGAGAGAACCGTTTCGGCCTCTGGTTGCTCCCGTCCTCCCGAGGACCTATTTCTCTCCTTTCTTTCCCCTTCTCTTACTGCCTTAATCACTTCGGTCACCACAGACGGTAGAACCATCTGCATGACCTGATGAACTTCCTCCACCACAGCCTCCTTTACCGAGGCTCTCAGATTGGCGCTCTCGTCGCCACCCTTCGGATGAGGGGTCTCTGGTTCTTCATGAACCACCTTCTCAACTCTGGGTCTCCCTCTCTTGTGTCGCGGTTTAGCACCGTGACCTCCACCCCGTGAAGCTTTCAAAGATCTAACACCGGCCATCATACGCACACTGAAAGATTCAAACACCAATACGGTCATTCAAGGGAACAGCTCAGTTTATGTCAAGTATAGTAAGTCCCTAATTACAGTGGCCAGTTGTGATTAGCCACTTACTTTACTCTTCATACCCCAAGCATTAGCTGTCCTGACTACATCAGTATTTAAACCCACAACAACGCATAACACATCACATGCGCACATATACCGGTTAACTTTACGAAAATACCTGATGGCACGCAGCTACTCAGATTGGCATCTCATTCCCTTTCCGCCCCATTCTCAGTTTAAGTTAAGGTTTATTTTGAAAATTTACCCATTTCACTTAAACTTTGGCTCTGATACCAACTTGTAAGGCCCCGTTCCCGGGACACTTACAGCTGGTAAATTATCACACATAAAACATATACTTTACATTTAATCATTCATTAAAACATTGATGCGGAAACATAAAACTAATTTTTCATATCATTACAAATGCTTTTGCAAGTTAATACAAGCGTTCATTTCAAAACATCATTCGTTCGCATTACAATGCAAAAACATTAACAAAAGAATGCCATTCAAAATGCCAAGTGTGCCATCCTCAGCAATGCTCATCTACCAACTGGAAAATGCATAAAAGTCAGCGTTGCTGAGTGAGTTCTAGTTTTATAAATAAAACATACTTTTCTTTCGTAAAACCATTCTTTGCTTTCTCTCAAAGTCATACTATATTTTACATTCGTTCGTGATCATACATCGTACCTACATACAGATAATATCATTATTATCTTCTTTAATCTTTCATGCCTCGTTCTTTACTTTTCCTTTCTGTCAACCATAAACCCTTCCCTTCTGTTCATGGTACTAGACCTAGGCCTATCATAGACCTTCTATAACGGTGCATCGCACCTCGTGGTCACAGTACCAGGGTAAAGTTTAGGTTTACTATGCAATACCTTTCTGTTTGTGGTTCTGGACCTAGGCCTGTCACAGACCTTCTATAACGGTGCATCGCACCTCATGGTCACAATACGTAGGGTAAAGTCTAGGTTTACTATGCAGTACCTTTTTGTTCGTGGTTCTGGACCTAGGCCTGTCACAGACCTTCTATAACGGTGCATCGCACCTCGTGGTCACAGTACCTAAGGTATGAATGTAGATGTACCATTGCCATAAGCAATACCTTTCTGTTCATGGTTCTGGACCTAGGCCACTCATAGACCTTCTATAACGGTGCATTGCACCTTGTAGTCACAGTACCTAAGGTATGCAGCAATAGTTCTATGCAAATGGTCAATCACAAAGAAAGACCCCGATGTTCATGCCATGCTTACAAGACTATCTTTACTTTCATTACTTGTTAATGCATGCATTCTTACTTCATGTTCCTCTTTTCTTTATCTTTCACTTTACGTTACATAATACTTCATTTCATTCATTAACATTCAACGTAAAGCCATAGGAAATATAAACATACATCATAACAAGGAACATAACATAAAATCATCATATCATACAGGGCAACATCATACATACATAACATGCATAATCATGCAACATCATCATCATCATGCCCAACATGCTCTCTAAGGCCTCAATCGGCATCTTACATGCTCTTATGGGAATCTTTTCGTCAAAACTTACATCTGCACTTTCCCCGAAAGTCAGAAGTCAAACTACACTCTCCTCGGGTGCAACAGCCCTATTCAGGCGTATAGACACCCTTCAGTCGTCTGGCCTCCATGTGACTGAGCATCATGAGAATGAACCAATGTGGATGAACACTCATGCGAATGAACACCCAATCATGCGAATGGACTAATGCGGATGAGCACTAATGCGACTAGACCTTCAATTGCATGACCTCCATGCGACTGGCTTTTCAATTGTACGAATGGACCTTAATCATGCGAATGGAACCCAATCGTGAGAATGGACCCCAATCGCACCCTATTCGGCCGTATGGCCTCCATTCGGTCTCCAGTTGGTCGCCTAGCCCTAGCTGATGCAGAATGCAGTTCATCCCGACTGCAGCCGAGGGTTTTCGGCCTCCAAACTCATATAAATCCATTTTAAGCCCAAATCGGCCATCCTAAACCTTAGGGATGCATAGTACAACATCATTCAAGCACACACAAGCTCACAATCAAGACTCAAACGCATCATACGCATACATACACATACACAAACAGGTCAAACATGTACACACTCAAAAACCCGGTTATCAGATCTGTTCCAGCCCCAAATCATTCAAAAACGTTTAGAAGAGGGTACCTAGAACTCACACAAGCGACCACAACGACTAGAGCTTCGATTTGACTCGCTTCTCAATGAGTTTGGCTACTCGAACCAACCTGAACCAGCACTTTTCCTCTTTTCTTCCTTTCTCTCTTCTCCTCTCTTTTCTTGGCAGAAATATGGTTGTAGGGAGAGGGTAAAGGGTTGCCCTCTCCCTCAAATACTCCCACTTCCCAACTTTCTCTCATTGGCGAGTTTGGTCCCTCGACTTTGAACTTTATTTCTTTTTCTTTATTCGTCGGCTTCAAAATAAATAAATAACCGGGTGTTACACACATACATATACATATACATATACATTACATATACATATACATATACATATACATATACATATCATATACATATACATATACATATACATATACATATACATATACATAACATATACAGATACATATACATATACATATACATATACATATACATATACATACATATACATATACATATACATATACATATACATATACATATACATATACATATACATATACATATACATATACATATACATATACATATACATATACATATACATATACATATACATATACATATACATATACATATACATATACATATACATATACATATACATATACATATACATATACATATACATATACATATACATATACATATACATATACATAACATAGCATATACATATACATATACATATACATACATATACATATACATATACATATACATATACATATACATATACATACATATAATATACATAACATATACATATACATATACATATACATATACATATACATATACATATAACATATACATATACATATACATATCTAAACATATACATATACATATACATATACATATACATATACATATACATATACATATACATAACTATACATATACATATACATAAATATACATATACATATACATATACATATACATATACATATACATATACATATACATATACATATACAATACATATACATATACATATACATATACATATACATATACATATACATATACATATACATACATATACATATACCATTACTATACATATACATCACATATACATATACATATACATATACAATACATATACATACCATATACATATACATATACATATACATATACATATACATATACATATACATATACATATACATATACATATACATATACATATACATATACATATACATATACATATACATTACATATACATATACATATACATATACATATACATATACTATACTATACAATACATATACATATACATATACATACTAACATATACATAAATATACATATACATATACATATACATATACATATACATAGACATATACATATACATACATATACATATACATATACATATCATATACATATACATATACATATACATATACATATACATATACATATACATATACATATACATATACATATACATATACATATACATACATATACATATACATATACATCTACATATACATATACATATACATATACATATACATATACATATACATATACATATACATATACATATACATATACATATACATATACATATATACATATACATATACATATACAAACTATACATATACATATACATATACATATACATATTGTACATACATGTGTCCCTAGTTTTTGAACTTAATGTAATATGTGTATTGTCTTACACATATGTAATTTTATGGGTACCTAATGAAATACAAATGTGGTTGTGTTTATATAAAGTTGAATATTTCATTGTTGGTATGTAATAACACTTATTGACTTAACTATATAGGTTATGGTTGTTTGAATAATATCTAAATCAATTAATGACTATGAAACATATTCAAACTTAATCATGTGAAGTTCTCATGCCATTGGCCCATGCTAATGGACCATACGCATGAACAATTTCATGCTAATGAAGCAGTCGTACGAATGAACAGGAGACTAGATCAGTCGCATGATTGAAACATGATATTGACTCAGTCACACGACTGAACACTCAGTCGTGCGAGTGGATCAACCGCATGACTCAATCGCATGACTGAACCATGCAATGGTCCAGTCGCACGATTGAGAAACCCTAACCTATAAATACCACTTAAATCATGAAAAAACTAGACACTTTGAATAATTCATAACCCAGACGTACCCTAGCCGTATAGAGACCTCTAGTAACCTGTTCCAACTTCAAAGACCACAGTAGGTTGATTAATTGATTATACGTGCATTCTCACTGATTGGATCACCAATCAAATAGGATCCCGCACTATTTGATTCGGTATACTCATAAATCTGTTAGTATTCGTCCAGTACACGATCCTAACAAGTGGTATCAGAGCTTTGGCTCTAGATTTATGTGTGATTCAATCTTTTCTAAATAAAAATTGTGTTTTTACACTTAAAAATGCAATCTTTTATGTCAAATTGGGTTTTAGACATCTCCTGATCGTAAACTTAAGTTTTTTCCGGCATACGGCAATTAGAGTTAGCAAGAAATTCGTTCTTTTGCGTTCAAACACCTTTAACCTACGAATTTTCGAAATCCAGCAGGTTAGCAACACGATTGACTCAATCGCATGACTGAGGTCATACGCATCCCCCATACGCATGATTGGATTCATTAGTACTCCCATCCGTACGACTGAGAAGTCTATTCGCATTGTTCAACCGCATTAGTTATTCGGCTGACTGAGTCATCAGCATTAGTTCAGTCGCACGATTGAACCATCTGCATAGTTCAATCGCCGAATAGCCTAATCGCACACCTTCATTCGCACTAATACAAAGTTTGGTTTAAAGTTAAAATTAATTCCAATGGAAGACCAATACTCAGCATTCACAGCAGGAAAAGACTCACGTATACAAAACTTATTACTACTGGAGAATGAAGTGGAGAATCACAACAAGCCCCCAAAGCTAATCACGTTAGACGAATACCCACAATGGAAGCAACGTTTCGAGATCTATTTAAATGGAGTAGATCCAAATCTGTGGGAGTCTATAGAGACGGGGTACAGCATGCCTGTAGGAGCTCATGGTGTCAAACTCACACTTGGTCGCATGACTGACGGACAAAAGCTGAAATACAATGCCAAAAAGAAAGTTTATGCTTTGCTTACATAATCAATTCCAAAGGATATTTTCCATCAATTCTAGGAATATACACAAGCAAGGAAACTATAGGATGCATTGGAGAAAAGATATGATGGAAATGCATAATTGAAGGCCATTAAGGCTAAGGCTTTAAAGAAAGAGTTTGACAACTTCTCCTCGATAGGAAAAGAAAGCATAGATGATGTTATCGATAGGTTCTAGCACTTGATGAGTGAGATGCACACTTATGGAGTATCGACATCAATGGAGGACAAAGTGTCCAACTTTGCAGATGGGTTGCCGGAGAAATGGATTTCATTTGTCTCCAATCTCAGACAGAATGGTATGCTAACGAAGTTAGATATCAATGACTTCATTCTAAAACTAAGAGAAGAAGAACTGAGGATGAAGTACAGAGCTCAAAAATCTTCTTATGATAAGAATCCTGCACTGTACAACACGACTACTCAAGCCAAAACATCTAGAGCACCTCTTCAGACAGCTTTTGTATCAAGCTCGCTGGTCCTTCACTAGCCTCTACTTCAGGGTCAGAAACGTCAAGGTCGTCTGGTACCCAATACATTGCACCTGAAGCAAATGCAGCAAAGCTGAAGACCGAGAACTTCGGCAATGTAACAATTGAGGTTGCTAAAGAGCACATGGATCTCTTAGCTGTTAGTCCACTCCTATGATGGACTAATTGTTGGTAAGGTGGGAACTACCATCTGGCAGATGAGGATTATAAGCAGGTGGATGAGATAGAGCTGGAGCGGATGGACATAATGTGGGCCTTAGCAAGTGCTGTCCGGAGAGCTAAGAAGTTTGTCAAAAAGATCGGACAAAATTTGATTGCAACTAAGGAAACTACCTTCGGTTTGATAAATCCAAGGTAACCTGCTTCAACTGCGAAGAGAAAGGGCACTTCAAAAGGGAGTGCGTGAAGACAAAGAAGACTAGCAATGGGAATCCTTTCTCCTCCTTCAATCGTCAGGAGAAACCCACTAGCAGCCCTACTTCATCAAGCAAGGATCCCAAAGCCTTGACTGCTCATGATGATGAAGGGAGGACTGGAGCTTTCGGTTTGTCTCATCGGGAGAATCTAATATGCTAGTGTGGAGGATATAGATGATGACTCTGCCAGTGAAGGAGATATTGTAGTCGAACTCGCGATGTCAACTCAGAGGAAACTAAACCAGTGGTCAATAACCTGCTTGAAGAAGGGAGAACTATGACAACGCCAGAATCACCAGCTCCATAAACATCAGATTCTGCATTGATGGCTGATTCTTTAGAACTCGCTCAGGTAAGTACTACTGACCAACTTTTTAATAATCATGCTTGTTCTGATTGGAATAAATTTAGGAAAGCATTGATTTAAAATGCTAGGTTATTAGATCATAATGATAACTTAGTAAAGGACTTGGGACTGTGCACTGAAGCTAAGAGAGTGTTAAAACAAAATGAGCATAGTTACAAAGAAAAGATAAAGCTTTTGAACAAACAGCTTAGGGAAACAGAAGTAGTAGCCTTTAACCAAGCTAATAACATTAGGTACTATCTTAACTCCCTAGAGGATACTAAGAAACAAAAGGCAGTTTTAGAAGTAGAAGTTAATTCCCTAAAACAAAAACTACATAGTTGGACTAGTTCTTCAAACATAGTCCAAAACTTAGTGAGAGAGAGAAACAATGGGGAGGGATTGGCTTATAAAGTGGTTCCACCACCATATGAGATCTTGTTGAACATAAAATGTAAACCAATTAATGATAATCCAATCAAGGATCATGTGGTGTCCACTCTTCTTGTAAGTGATCCAGATTCCGCATGCTCATCAAATGAATCTGGCACTAAACAAAAGGAGGCCACTTCAAAGGCAAAAGGTAAAATGCCTTGCGTTAATCTGGACAAAGAGTTTGAAAAGTTAGTACAAAATCTGGTTCAACAACAGTCAAATCTGAACCTAAAAAACAGTAATGTTAACCAATCGCGTGCATCATGTCAAAGTCCAGAAAATAGAAAAGAAAAAGTTGTTAAAAATGTTAAAGCAATTAACTTTATTAAACTAGACAAAACATCGAAACAATCAGAGTCAAAACCCAAACAAAGTAAGGTCACCCGGGTGTCACATATATCTCCACAAAAACAATTAAATCATAAGGTAGAAAGCAGATCTTGCTATAGTTGTTGAGAGTATGGACACATTGCGTCTCATTGTCTTACTATCAGACATCAAGAAGAAAGTTGAATTCCTGACCAAAAACCTAGCTCTTTTAAGAGGAACTCAGTGACGCCACCTAAAAGAGATAGTGAACCTAAAGTTCAACACATTAGTCAGTCGTCTGTATATCATAAACAAGCCTTACACAAAGCTGGCTTATGGAAGGAGAAATCAACCTCATTGTCTGATAATGAGAACAAGAAGACATTTGAGCTTCCCTCACCCTCGAACGATCAATGGGTTACATTTATGATGTGTGATGCCTCTGGTAAAGCCAAGCCAGTGAAGGCTTGGGTCCCTAACCTGAACTAATGTTTTGAAACTGACTGTGCAGGGTGTTCAATATAGTGCTGAAAACAACATGTGGATTATAGACAGGGAAGCATCTAGGCACATGACAGGGAACAGGGATCTCTTATCAAATGTCAAACAGACAAAAGGAGGTCACGTTTTGTTTGCAAGAAACAAAGGTGGGTACATCACAGCTCAAGGGGAAGTAGGTAATCAGAAAGTGAAGTTTAACAAGGTAAACTACGTTCAACAACTTCAAAATAACTTGCTTTCTGTTTCTCAAATTGGTGATAAAGACTTTAAGGTAGTATTTGATAACAAGAAGTGCTATGTCCGGAAAAAGGACTATGTCATCCCGGAGGATCAAGTACTAATGTCTGCCTCAAGATATAAGGACCTTTATATCTTGGATCTATCAAAGGCCTCCACAACAGATCATGAAGTTCAGTGCTTCTTGTCAAAAGCTACTGAGAACGAATCCATCTCCTGGCATAGGAGAATGGGACACATTAATCCACCGAAGATGAATCTCTTGATCTAGAATGATCTAGTGAGAGGAGTTAACGTCAAAAACTTCCAACTTCTGGATTTTTGTGTTGCGTGCAAGAAGGGCAAACAGACGAAGAAGTCTTACAAGGAAAAGAAAGTTCACTCTAACGAACTTCCTCTTGAACTTCTTCTCATGGATCTGTTTAGTCCATTCAGTACGAGAAGCATCGCAGGCGACTTGTACTGCTATGTAGTTACTGATGACTACTCCAGATTCACTTGGGTGATGTTTCTGAAATCCAAATCAGAAACATTTGAGTTCTTCAAGAAAGAAAGTAGACCTAGAGATTGTGGGACCACAGATGATATGTCGGTAGATTCAACACAATAGATGATTAGACCTTGTTGGTGATCTCAAGAACAAACTAAGTTGTTCAACAAGCTGTGGGTTAACATCTTATCCCTGGTTAACACAATCAACATATTCCAATAAGGGGTGACGAGCAGAATAAACGCCACAAATGTATGCGTAAGACCAAAAAATGAGCAAAAGCAATCAAACTAATAACTTATGTTGTGGTGAGAACTGTGCAAAAAGATTAAAATTGCTCAAACAAAAAGATAGGTTATGTGCCTCTCTGTTATGCGGTGGCACTGAACTGAGGATAAGCATAACCTATATATTCTAGACTTCATTGTTGTTTGCCGTCTCTGTGCTGTGCGGTGGCACTGACCTGAGGCTTGGCTTCTCTCTGAAAGTTCTAAGAATAGTTTCTTCTTGAAAACTACCCTGAGACCGCTCAAAAATCTTCTGAGGAATGTTGATATCATATAAGTGTGGGATCCACAAATGCTCGTTGAAATAATCAAACCTTAAACAATCACCAATCTGTGTCAAAAGTCTGTGTATGGATTTAAGAGGACTAGTATACTGACAATCAGCGTGGCTACAATTCTTGAAATTCCAAATCAATGTGGGGATCTAATAGTACTAGTATGATTTCCTAAACTTGCTAACGACTCTAGATGAAAAACAAGAATTGAGCATCAAAAGGTGTTGATAACATGTCCCAAATGATTTGACTTCCCTGTATGATTCCAAATTAAATTGGTCCAGTTATGGTCAAAATAATTGAAGCTGCCTATTCCGAACCGAATCCATTAGATTTCTATCTTAGGATTTACACCTCACAAAACGTCAAAAACAAGTTTTAGTTCTGTATTTCAGTTTAAGTCTTTCAATTTGTTTAAATTTAGTCAAATTCAGTTTGTTTGATATCGGACTACATCATGGAATTCAATAGGGAATTTAATCATCTAAAAGGGTCACGTCTGAGGTGACGACACGTGTTTTCAAAGGTAAAATCAGTCACGTCTGAGGTGACAAATTGCTTAAAAGGATCACGTCTGAGGCGGTCAAAAGTTTTTCAAGTTAAAATGATCATGTCTAAGATGATCAAATGCTCATAAAGTTTAATCAAAGGTTAAAAAGGGTTCAAGTGAGAAATGGTCATAAAGTCAAAATCATGAGTATGATCCATTCGCACGACTGGACCATGAGTATGGACAACCGTACGAATGGACCATACTCATGCACTAAACAGCCGAATGGCACATGAGTATGAACCATTCACCCGAATGGCTTATTAGAATGAGCCGGTCGATAGAATGGAACTGTGCGAATGAGTCAGTCACCCGACTGAAATCCAGTCGGCCGACTGAATGTGATCGACTGAGCCAATCTCACAACTGAGGTCCATTCGCCCGAATGAACGAGCGAATGGGTATAGTCGGCCGATTGAAATCAGATTCAGTATAAATAGGGCCACAGTCGATCGCATTCAACTCATCACCCCCAATAGCCTTAAAATCGCACAGCCTACCATTACTCTGCCAAAATTTCCTCTGACCCAAATTGCTTGCATATTCTCATATTCTGACGTTTGTTGGTGATTATACAGGTAAAATGCGGTGTGAAAATGCCAAAAACTCCGTCGTTTAGACCCAAAATCAAAATTTGAACCTAACAAGACCCGAAACTTTAAATGAACTAATAACTAACTAAACCAAGTAAAATGTTGAAATAAAGGATATTAGGTTATTAGTATAATGAATGTGAGTCTAAAGAACCATTACTCGACGTTTAGTTTCAAGAATTGGTTCATTTTGAATCTCAGTCGACCGAATAGTGGGTCAACGACTGGACACAGGATGAACTCCAATTGTAGATTGAGCTGGTCGAATGGCTCAATCGGCCGAATGGATCATACACATGAGCTCAGTCGGCCGATAGAACCAATCACTGGCTCAGTCAACCGATTGAACTCAGTCGCCTGCTCAGTCACCCGACTGAATCCAGTCGCATGCCAAGTCAACCGACTGAACACAGTCACATGGTTCAATCGCATGAATGAACTAGAATGAATTCAACCAAGTTAATTGGAACTGATTTGTGTTGTGTGGTTATCTAATGTCAATGTGTCTTGTGTTACATATTGATGGCGGACAGATGGTCCATCAACTCCAAGCACAACATCTGTGCTCATTTAGATTCTGCGACTTAAAATGGTGCCGAGTTTGCGGGGATCATTGCCTTCGTCAAGCGATCTTGGATCCACAAGGCGATATCTACACCATGCACTCCTACAGGTCTATTCAGCAGGCCTTCTGGTTGGAGCATCGGTTGACCACTCTCATGAGCCGTACAGCATCAGAAGCTCTATTTTGGGATGGATATTGAGATCACTGT
The DNA here is from genome assembly GCA_025506515.1 of Flaveria trinervia. Taxonomy (NCBI): domain Eukaryota; kingdom Viridiplantae; phylum Streptophyta; class Magnoliopsida; order Asterales; family Asteraceae; genus Flaveria; species Flaveria trinervia. Next base: position 94,879,549 of record CM046448.1, on the reverse strand, counting down.
TGCGGACATTCAGCGTGTACTTGGGTTGGGTGATGATGCAGACCACCCCACCAGACTTCACCCGCTGACGGTGAGAGGGTGCTTCTTAAGGATCAAGTACGTTGGGGATATTAATGCAGGGGTGCTCAACAAGAGCAACCTGTGTCCCCAGTACAAGTACTTGGCACACGTCATCCTCAAGTGCTTGGCATCATGAAGGGGTGGGTTTGATGATCTTTCAAACCAGCTTCAAAATGCCTATGTGGCACTGGTACTGAACCACCCTTCAGCTTTTCTAGCATGATTTTCTCTTACTTGATAGAGAACTTCAAGGCGAAGGGCAAAGAGGGTTTCTGCATGTACCCTAGGTCTTTACAGATGATCTTTGATGAGAAGCTGCCCACAATGCCCAAGGAGAGCACGATGTGTGGTCTTTGGAGATCATGGATGATACGACACTAGGTCGTATGAAGGTTTACCGGGGAAAGCAGTTCAAACCCCCGGTAACGAGACTCATCGGCCATCTGGCCAAGGTGGACTACGTGGCGCCGGGAAGGCGTAAATGGCGCCACGTAGACAGTGATTCGGATGTCGAGCAGCTGGAGCTCCCTGAAGATGACTCTGACGACAACGACAACGGTGATGATAGAGATGCAGGGCCCACTCAACTGAGGGCCCCCACTGCTGATATAGCATCTCCAGCATCCACCCAAGGTGAAACAGAGGCTGCAGGGTTCCATCAGGACTTTCGTCTTGATGAGGAGGAGGAGACAAACGAGGAGCCCTTGACTCGGACTGTGGGGAGCCGGGTGGTTGCCACCGACCAAGGTATTCGGGAGGTTGGAGGACGCCCTGGCGAGTCTGGGGAGGCTGACATTGATCCTACTTATGCTCCCGATCATCGCAGCAGTGTTCCAGGAGGAGCATCCACCTCAAGGGGCTCAAGGAAGAAAAGGATGGCTCAGCCCTATGGTTTGAAGAAGAAGAGGAGGAGGATGACTTTCATCACCAACCACCACTACTACCACACTTCCACCTCTCCACCTACTACCACCACTACCACCATCATCCACACCTTATCTACCACCTCGCACACCACTACCACACACCACTCCACCACCACCTTCATCTATACCACCCCCAATCTTCACCACTCCACTATCACCTTATCTATACCACCCATAATCTTCACCACTGCCACCACCACCACAACTAGCCACCATGCAGAGCCATCATCTTACCCTCCTATCCACCTGGATCCTCTTACCTCCTAGTGGGGGTAAGGAACAGCTCTCGGCACTTAACTGCATGGTGCTGAAGCTATTGGCAGCCGATGACGAGAAGACTACCCAGATTCGTCAGTAGTAGAACTTAATGCTGCCAATCTCTGCAAATATCTTAGCAGGCACAACTGATAGAGCAGCAGGCACAGCAGATGGCTACTCAAAGCTTAGAGATTGTCCAACTCAGGAGCGACATGTCCAATCAGAAAAACGAAAGAGGAGTGGAGGCGACCAACAAGACCATCATGATGAGGCTCAAAGATAAGTCCTTAAAGATTAGAGAAGGGGATGGAGATTATGGTGATGATGATGATAGTGATGATGATGGTGATGATCAAGGGGAGGATACTGATGCTGGTGATGATGTTGATGATGATAATGATGGAGATGATGATCCTTCTGTTGTGGGTGCCACATCTGCAAGTGAAAGGAGACCAATGGTGCTCCACTTCAGCCTCGTCAGCAGAGGAGCACATGATACAAGAAAAGAGTAATGCTTAGTTGTTTATGTTATTTAAATTATGTGTATTTGAATTTGTATCAAATTAATGTAATTAATGTTTATTTATTGTGATGTTTACTGCTTTGATTGTTGACTAATGGTTGATGTGTTACATGTTTTAAATCAAGCAGATCCAAACTATCAAAGAGATGAATATGAGTTTCCCCTCCAACAGATCAAGACTCAGCTCACGATGATTCTTGATCTGCAGGGTATAGTCAAGAGATCAGTGAATTACACTCCTGAAGAAGGAGAGATAATTCATGATCTCATAGACGACTAACTTGCTGAAATATTCCAACTCAATCCAGATGAGATCATGAAAGATGCTCCAACGTCCAAGTGGAAAGTGACGACGAGACTCAACGACATTGATGAGATCGAGATTGAAGATGTCACGGACCAACACTATGGAGTACACTTAAATGAGGGTAATGTCATTCCCAATCTGGCCGACAACCTT